>CAJNJA010013024.1:0-12840 GCA_905231915.1 Symbiodinium necroappetens | reverse complement strand
CGGCATGACTGGGGTGAGTGTTTGCACTTCCAGGGTGGTCCGGCACGATGAAGTAGGCGATGAGTCGATGCTGGCGTTTGCTTTGCTCAGGCAGCTGGCAAGTACGCCGTGTGTGCCACGGAGATGCTGGCCTCCATGGAGGACAAGCCGTTCCCGACCCGTGCAGAGGCCTGCGATGTGGCGAACGCCGTCTTGGATGGTGCCGACGCAGTGATGCTCAGCAGCGAGAGCGCCATGGGAAAGCCACTTGGGCTGTCAGGAAGTTAGGTCTGGCACGCGTAGGAGGACCGATGCTTCTTACTGGTAGCAGCACTTAAGGTTCCCGGTCGAGACGGTGAACACCATGAGGAGGATCGTCGAAGAGGCCGAGCACGCGCTCGTGTCCGAGGTCGTCGCGGCGTGAGTAGCTTTAAGCTCCGAGCAGTCTCACATTTGTAGCACTCTTGTGAAATTCAGAGGCCTGCATATCTCTCGTGACTGCGGTGCATCTTTAGTCTTCACACTTCTCGGAAGCAGTGCGTGCAGCACAGGGGCAGGTTATTGCAATTCTCACTTGCAGCGAAGCCCAGGACAGGTCAGCTTTACTCGTGGCGAGGCCGTTTAGCATACCTGGAAGGCAGTCGTAGCCTGGGCTTTGCCTTATGCAGCTTTTTTCACCTAGCTTCGGCCCCAAATCGCGGCAGTGTTTTATTCTGCCTTTTCGGCCCAGACAACTCAAAGGTCGTGGTGAGTGGAAAAAAAGCGGAAAGAGCTGCGGTCGGGCCTCCCGCGCCTCCCTCAAGCTCTCCTGCGACACTGAGAGGCTTCCTCCCGGCAAGTCGGATGTCCTGGGTTGCCGAGTGAATTGGCAAGATTCGTGGGGCCGATGTAGAAACCTGTCACGACTTTACTTCGAGGCGGGCTTGCTGCAGAGACAGTTAGATTTGGGTGTAAGTTGCAAAGCCAGGGAATCGGCCTCTGCGCTTAGTTGAGTCAGTGTGTTGGCCGAAAGCTTGCCGCAAGCCAAAGCTTCCGTGCAGGACTTGAGTGCCAGCACATCAGATAGGCTTCCCGTCGAACATTCGAGAGCAAACCACGAGATGCATGCCACATAGGGGTAAGCCGAGCTCAGTTGGGAGGTGAGGGCTCCCAGGATGCCGTGCAAGGGATTCATTTTTCGGGTGGCGAACTCTGACAGTCTCCATGTTTCATGCTGGCTTAGACTTTCCCTTGCCTCGCGGCTTTAGGCACCCTCCTCACGACGAGCCGGGCTGGGGTTGGGCTCGTGACCGGTTAGGTTATCTCATGGTTTTGATTTCGTGCCCAAGCGAACCGGTTCTTTGTATGTTCGTCAAAAAGCGTGTTCAGGTTTGCCTTCGTTTTCGTTTTCGCTTGCTGGCCTTGCTCGTAAAATGCAATTGTCTGCAGTGTCTTCCTCGGTTCGTTTGCTGGATCTCAGGCCCCTTTGAATCCGCTTGTGGATACTAGAATCTTTGCTGTTCGGTTCACTGTTGCAGCATGTGCGGAAGCGGCCACAATGCTCAGGCAAATAGCTGCACAAGGTTGTTATAAAATATGTTGTTATGGTATGTCTGGGAAGCAGGGCTCTCAGTCCATACCTTTGCTGCATGTCCGCTGTTTAGTACCCAGGTTTTGTCAGAAGTCTCACTAATCATGACGCGTTTGCTGGGTTCTGGCCTCGGCCTTGTCTTCCTGCGGCTCTCGCTGTGCTGGGCGGAGACCGGAACCGAGACATGCGCCCCGGGAACCCGTCGACACCCGAGCTTTCCGCCCTTCGGCCTCAGCCACAGCGAGACGGCCGAGTGGTTCAAGATGAACCTGCCTCCGATGTTACCAGCACCTCAGATGAGCGCCCAGGAAAAGCAATACGCACGATGGTCGGCAGTGGAGTATATTTCCGCCCGCCGGGCGGGGCAGGTGACTTGCGAAGAGTACACATCAGCCTTGATCAAGAGGATCCGATATTACAAGGACATGAATCAGTTCATGCATCTCGGTCAAAGTTGAGGAGGTTCCGGAAGGCGCTTGTGCCTCGTGGTTTTGGTTTTTGGGTGTGAGGCCTCCTCTAGTCTTTTCGGCACTGAAGCAGGAACTGGGACAACGATCCCGACTGGATCAAGCGTGTGCTAGCTGCAGCCAAAAGGATGGACAAGAAGGCAAAGGCGGAGGGCCTCGAGTCCATCGCTCCACTCTACGGTCTGCCCATCCCCATGAAAGGAACCATGGCCACAGACGACTTCATCTCTTCCGCTGGCGTTGGGATTTTGCACGACCTCCGGGCCAAGGCAGCCTTGTCGGGCCTAGGGCCAAAATTGATAGGATCATGTTTGTTGCGTATGCTTGCATAATACAGGACAATGCGGACTTCATCAAGATCGTCCTTGAGAAAAATGGCATCGTTTTGGGGAAGACTAACGTCCCAGAATTTGCCGCCTCGCTTGTGACTTGCAACTACGCGAACGGTTGCACCATGAATCCCCATGATCACACACTCACCAGCGGTGGGTCCAGTGGCGGCTCAGGATCGGCAGTTGGATCATACCTGGCACCAGTGGCGGTTACGGAGGACACCGGTGGCTCTACCCGTGCGCCTGCTTTCTCAAATGGCAACTTTGGCTACGACCCAACCCGCGGGCATTTTCCCAATGCTGGCAATCCAGGTATGGCCTTGATTCTGGACCAGTTGGGCCTCAATGCCCGGAGCATCGACGACATCCTCCTCATCGATGGAGCTGTAAGTGGCTACGATCCTGCAACAGTCAAGGCCAAAAAGATCAGTGAACTCCGTGTCGGTGTGCCTCGCTACCCGTTCGTGGAGGCTTACATCCCGGCAGGGGGTGACAACCCGTTCGGGTACATCGAGGTGCGGGTTGGGTTCAGCAACTCTCTTGTATTCCTGGCTCCACCAAACAAAACTCTTATCGATCCCTTGCCCTGAGTGAAAGGCCCCCATGGCCTACATGCCTTCCCAGCCCATCATGGCAAAGTACGAGGCAGCCAAGGAGGCTCTGAAAAAGGCAGGCGCCACACTGGTAGCCAAAGAGTGGCCATCTGAATCAGGTTGCCTGGCCGAAGCCAAACCCTTAAGTTAATCCTAAACCCTACACCCAAACAGTGCCAACCATGCCAAACCCCTTGCACGCGCTTTCAAGGGCTTGTAGATAAGCCCGTCAGCAAGGCTTTACCATAGAGCCCTGGAAGCTTTGCCCGAAATCCTAACCTTATGGGATTCAGGGTTCATGGTCCAGGGTACCCGATCAGGTCAGAATGTACTCGCGAAAGCCTTCTTCCAGATGAAGATGGGAAATGAAGCGGCCCGGCGCAGTTTTTCCCACATCCCTGTAGATCACAGCGACCAAGGCCCAATGTGTTGTTTCGGTGGAAGTTACGTCTAGAAAGGGTGTATGTTCTGGGAACACACACGGCATGCCGTCGAAACTGCCTTGACACACGCGTCCCGGCGTTCTCGCAACTCAACACTAACCTCCACTTGTTGCCCTTTGTAGGCACAATTGTTAATCATTGCAGGCTGGGGTGTTTAGGGATGTCTGCGACAGCAGATGCTCCTTCCTGTGCAGGAGACTCCATTATCGGCCCTTGGCCGATCCGAGATATGCTCGTAACAGTGGCTAGTTGAAAGATCGTCAGCATGTACCGTGCATTTGTCAGAGATTGTGTTCGGCGTCGTTTGCCTCGCCGTCGCACCGTCGTCGTCGTCATCCTCGTCGTCGTCGTCGTCACTGCCTGGACCGTAGAGCCTCGGCTCAGGTGGTCAGTGCCCAAGGTCACGTCTTCGCCACGTACATGGGTCAGGCTTGGGTCTGTCTTGATCACACAGGCAGTCACGTCTTACAGTTGCAGCATTTTTGGCCGAATACTTTTTTTTGGGTTTTCTTCGTCCACTCTAGTGCTGTCGGGTCGCCTCCCGGACAGGTGGCGCAGTGGATGTATGATTACCTGGGTGCAAATGTCACTATCGAACAAGTCATTGCCGACGCGCAGAGCGCGGGTGCGGGCCATTCTCCAAGAGGCCCCTGGACAAGATCGAGTAAATTCTTGCTGGAATTGGGGAGGTTGGAATGAAAGCCGTGTCAAATGCTTTCACACACACTCAAACAAGATGACATTTGCCGCAATCTTCATCCTGAGCTCTGGCATCTCATCAGGCTTCATGACGCTCTCAAGTGTCCTGAGTGAAGCGAAGCTCAACTTCATCCTTCAGGAGTCGGCGACACAATGCAAGTATTCTTGTTGCATCTTGTTGCTCCTCGCTGCCTCCTCCTCCTCCTCCTCCTCCTCCTCCTCTTCCTCCTCCTGCTCCCATCGCCACACCTAAGACGTAGCAGGTCGTCGCTGTCGTCGCGGTCGCCGTTGCTGTACATGCGGTAAGCATACGGAACCCCCTTGCAAGAGTAAGCCCGTGCAGGCCACGAATGACACCACACCACGCGCTTGCATATGCTGTATCTGCACCATGCAAATCTCCAAGTTTTTAGTGCAGTCTTCTTGGGAGCATGCCGCGGGTCTTGAGTCTTGAGTCACCGTCTGGCCCAACACGATAAAAACAAACGCCCCAGTCCGCCTTTGCGGGAGGCCTAAGAAGCCTTTTCGCTTGAGATGTCCAGCAGATTGAAAATGAGCTCCGGCGTTGCACCCAAAGAGTTGAGAACCCTAAACCCTGTAAACCCTCACCTCATCCCTCCAGGCCCTAACCTCAAACCCTAAACCCTAAACCCTAAACGCTAATCCCTAAACCCTAAACAAGCCATTTTGGCTCAAGGCCCGGAGGTCGTCCCTGGTGTGTCTGTGTGAGGGTCTCTCTCGGCTACTTGCCGCCGGTCGGCGGTGCGATCCTCCGGAAGGAGAAGGTTTAGTGCGGAGAGGGATGGCTCTTCAGTTGGGACTTCCATATCAGGTTCCGGTTCCTGATGATGTTTTCGATGATGCGGGACAAGCTCGGTCAAAAAGTCCCAAGAGATCAAGGGGGTTCGGGGCTGGGTGTGAAGATGCCTCCCTCGGAGGGGGTCACCCTGGAGGGTATACAGCAGCTTTTGGCGCAGCAGAGTGCGACAATCATGGAAGCGCAGTGAGCTACGATCACCCAGCTTGAAGCGAGGCAGAACGAGAAGATGCAGGGCTTGGAGAAGAAGATCGTTGACCAGAGTAGTGTGTCCATGAACTTGCACACAGCTATCAAGGACTTGGAAGATCGAGTGGCTCGAGTTGAGCACGCGGGGAAGCAAGTGGCCCCTACAGTGCACCAGGATCCTCGCAAACTCACCTTAGTTTTTGGTGGGTGGGGCAAGCAAACCAGGAGGAACATCATACTGCACCAGTTGCGGGAAGCGGTTGAAAGGCTTGGCTTGGGGGCGCATTTTGACTCGGCTCCCTTTACGACTGGTCCACGGAGGTCCGTGGCTCTCTGTAATTTCCAGCAGCGGGAGAAGGAGAGCGCGGGGGACACTCGTGCCAGGATGATGACGGTGATCAATGCAGTGAATGGGGCCCGTGCCCAACTGGTGGGGGGAGAGAAGCAGCTGTGGTGTTCCTTTAGCAGAACACCGGAGGAACGCGGCAAGGCCTCGATCCCCGGCTTTGTCAAGAAAGTCGTCGCCAAGGACGATCTGGACTTGGAGTACTCCAGTGGGATGTCTTGGATGGACGAGGCACAGCTCAGCGGAGTCGGCGCTGCACCTGCCACCGAAGGGGTGGTGAAGGTCGAAACCAGAGCTGGCCCGGGGTGGATTGATCTCAAGCAATTGGCTGCCAAGGCCGGGGTCACAAGGGATGTACTACGCCAGATGGTGGATGAGCACCGCTTCTGACAACAAGAAGGGGGGCATGCTGAAATTCGGATCCTAAGCTGGAACGTTGGGGGGGTCGTGATCGCAGACCTCTCCAGGGCTCTCGGCGAGGCGATGAGTGGTCCTGTGCTCGAGGATGACATAGTTCTTGTACAAGAAGTCCCTAGAGGAGAAGTAGGTTGGCAAAGCCATACCTATGAAAAGCTCAAGCTCTTCACGCACAGAGATGAAAATGCATGGAGAGGGGTAGGGATTGGGATCTCGGAAAAGGCTTGGACTGTCATGAGACGAATTCGATCTGAGTGCGGTGTGTGGTTTCGACTCCGACATGTGACTAAGAGCCAGGAGATCTGGGTTGGATCGGTGTACATCAAACCTGACTGCAATCAAGCTGAACATGAACGTAGGATCGAGGACCATTTGGCCGGCCTCCCGGCGACCCACCTTCCGGTGATCCCGAGTGGAGACATGAACTCACCCTTTCAGTGGGTGAACACGCCGGACAGAGGACTTAGGGCTACTGCGAAGAACGGTAAGACCAACCAAGCCCTTACGCAACTCGCCTCCAGGGGGTTGGAGCTGATTGCACCAGGCCTTCATCAAAGAGACACGCCTACAAGCTGCCCCCGGCAAAGAGACAGGCAGGGGCGATTGATTGACTTCGTGTCTTGCTCTCGGGGTGACGACCAGGGAGCTCAAGGTGCATGAAGGAAGTCATGGGGTCTTGGGCACGGATCACGAGTTGCTCTCGACTTGCCTGTTGCTCGGAGGACTGCGAAATCGCAGGCGCCCTGATACCAAACCGAGAGTTGTCGTCAAGGAAATCCCAGAGGTTGTGGAACTTGACCAGCAGGAGATCTCCCGGCTCGCCAAGGAGTACACGGCGCCGAAGTGCAAGGGGGGGTACAGGGACCCGGCCTCGGTTAAAAGCCTCTTTGACATGGCAAGGTTCAGCAGACAACCAGAAGATTGGAAGAAAGCCTTTGCTGAAAGAAGAAAAGAAAAGAGGAAGCACTACGAAGAACAGGTTAATGCAGTGGCGAGTGGTGAGTGGTCGGGGTACAGGCGGCTCCGGGTGAACCAGTCGGGGGATTGGGAATGTCACTTTGCTGAGAGTCGGGAGGAAGATCCGCATAAGTGCATTCATGAACATCTTGAGGGTATCTATGGCAAAACCGAACCGGGAACTCACAGACTTCAAGCCAGAAGGCGACTTCTACCCCATCAGTCCAGAAGAACTCCGTGATGCAATCCGACAAGGCAAAAAGGGAAGAGCGTGGGGGAAGACGGCACATCTTTGGAATTGTTGGAGGGAGTCCTGCAGGCGAACGGTGGGGAAAGTGCCATCCTTAACTGGTTTAACGACATTTTGGAGAAGGCTGCGATTCCCGACGATTGGTACACAGCCTTGATGATTATTCTTCCCAAGACGGCTAGGCCATTTCAGCCGAAGCAGCTCAGACCCATATGTCTGCCGTCATCGGTGTCAAAGGTGTTCTGTCGTATCCTCCTCAACAGGTCCAAAAACAGTATGGAGCCCATTGGATCGACCCAGTGCGCTGGGCCTGGCAACAAGCCATCGACTGTATCCATGCAACCCACAAATTGTTTAACCTTGAGCGTGAGTGGAAGGTTGGACCTTGTTTTCTGAAAATAGACCTGGAGAAAGCTTTCGACTGTGTGTCGAAGACGTCGCTGATGGCGTACATCAAGTCGAAGATTGGCAGGAGTTTTGAAGCTAGATGTTGGCAAAGGCTCCTCAACAAATCGGAAGCCCACCTGCACACTGCTTGGGGTGACTCCACCCGTCAGCTCAACAACGGTATCCGGCATGGTGCAGTTGAATCTCCGCTTTTCTTTACCAACTTAGCGGAATGGACCCTTGAAGAAACGGCCAGCAGGTACTCATGGCCAAGGGAAGATCCGATGCTCAGAGGGGTGAAAATCACGGAGCTGATGTTTGTCGACGATGCCGCGCTCTGGCAATCTTCGCTACCAGTACTAGCCAGGCGAGTTGAACAATGGATGGTTGTGTTGTGTGAGAGTGGTTTGAGAATCAACCTCAGCAAATGTCAACTCTACTGCTCGCCTCACAATCACCAAGGGGGGAAGATGACAGTTCACGGCTTTGAGATGGTGGGGGACAGCCATCTGAGCATCATGGGCCTGAACTTTGCGATCAACCAAACAACGTGTGACATCCTGTCGTCGTTGGTAGCCAGAGCGAGAGACAAGTTCTGGGGATGTTTTTCACCTGCTGGGGTCCCGGGCACCCCTGCATGGGAGAATCAGGATCATGGAGAGGGTGTGCGGCGGGTCGGGCCTTTGGTGTATCGCAGCGTTCTACCCGGAGAAAACAGCTCAACACATGTTGAATAGCTTCCAGTTGCAGCTCTTGGTGTATATGATGAAGCTCAAGAGGGGGACCGGAAGGAACTGATTGAGCCACAGAAAGAGAGTCTACCGAGCGGCCAGAGAGGTATTTTGGCGAGGAGAACACAGACGGTGGTCAATGCTGTGGGCTGAGAGATGTTGGTTGTATCAGGGACATGTTGCGAGAGGGGTGAATACCACACCTCCTTTGGCCTCCAGCCTTCTCTCCTACTTCAGGGACAACACCTGGTGGAAGGCGGAGCAGCAGAATCCGCGAGGGGCGAGGCACAAGGGTAAGTTTTATGCAAGCATGACCATTGAGGAGAAAGACATGGATGCGGTTGCAGGTACAGCATGGCGGGAGAACTCAATTTCGAGAAGAATGGAGAGGCCTTTGCCGGGGGTGGATTGACGGGGTTGACGTACCATGGGCTTCGGGGCGACAGACGGTGCTCCAAGACATGTAATTGGGACTGATGTGTGGGCCGAGTGAAATGTGGAAAACATTGAAAGTGCCCTCAGCACATCTGCCTCACAGCGCCTCATCCCTAGACGTGGCCATGACGTGCATTCATGCTTTTCGTGGGATTGGTGGGTTCGCGATGATCGCCCTCCTTTCCTTCGTGATCCATATGTATGCGCTACTGCCTAAGGCACAGGCGCCGGAGGACGTTGCGGAACACTGCCTTGCCACATCCGACCAAGGATGCTCGCCCGTACAGGGGCTGACCTCATCGTCTTCCACTACCCTTCATGAACCAGCGGAGTGTACACACACTTCGAACCCGGCATTTTGCCGGAACGGGACTCGGCACACCGAGGACCTGGCAGACCAAGCCCCTGAAGACTGGATCCACTTGGGAGATGACGCCGTGTATGAAATCACGAGGACCCTCCAGAAACTTGTTCATGTGGCCGAGGCTGAGATCGCAGGAGAGATTGCGTTCGCCTTAGACTCCGAGAGGCGCCTCGAGGGGAATCTTTGATGGACAGATGCTACCTTGGGTGTACGTACCAGGCAATTGACACTTGTGTCAAACACAGCCTGCGGTACCGCGCCAAAGGGGGCACCGACCTATCTCCTGAATGGATGGAGACTGTCAGGCTGCTTGGGAAAGGCATCTATGAGGCGGCAGCAGCCAGGGCCAAAAACTTCCATCTAGCAGATGCCGCAGCTAAGCGCAGACGGGCGCTCCTTCTAAGCAGGCGACCGGGGCAATCAGAAGGAGTGTCGCAAGCAGAAGAAGAATTTACACAAGCGACAGCGAGAGCCTGTGGAGCCCGAGGGGGTTCCGGATGCTCTGAGCTCGGGGATAGAGGACAGCCTATCCTTGGTGGCCACGTCCACGGACACATCCCGGACACCGCGCAGATCGGGGAGAACGAGAACATTGGTGACCGAAAGCACGCTGTGGCTGACTCCCATCGGAGCCCTACATGAACCACCGCAAGAAGCTACGACGGCGGTTCGAACCCAAGGCCCCACGACGACGGAGGAGGCCATCGAACGATGGCTGGAGCTCCTAGGCTTCAACGAGACTCCTACAGAGAGTCTGCCTACTGTTATCCCAGAATCGGTCCAGGCAAGCGTCCAGGAGGCCGTACAGAGTATGACACCGAGGGCAGTGGGTTTGATGCGAAGAAGTTTGCCTCTCTGCTTGAACTCAATTCAAGATGAGGCCCTTGAACTGGTCGGAGCATCCGCGTCGTCGGCGAGGTCCAGGACAGAAGCAGGGGGGCTACGTCGACCCCAGGTCGAGGCAGCTCTGCCCTCCGGCACCGCTTTACTTCCGATGCCCTTAGCCTTGTTCAGGTGGAGACTGAATTTGAACGGGGGTCATCGTCCTCGGCCTCCTCGTCCTCGAGCTCGACCTCGTCGCCTTCACCGAGGGTGATCCCGGACGAGGACCAGGTGGTTTGGAACAAACATCATGGGCGGAGCGGCGAAGAAGGAAGGATCGTGGAGGACATGGGAGACCACGTTCGCAGGCAGGAGTGGTGTAAGCTCTTAGAAGAAGGTGGACACCGGGCGATCACGAGGGCGGTGTGGAACCGGGCGGCCGAAGCTGTGCAAGCACGAGCCGGTGAGGAGTACAGTGTCTATGCCAACGTCTTCATGGACTTTCTTGGGGGGCACCTGAACATGGACGTGGAACATGACCCAGAAGAAACCAGTGAAGCAGCCGCTGAAGTGGTGAAGGACATGGAGGAAAACTTGTGGCAAACGTTCCAGCAGAGGGATGGGGGAGGACATCGTGAAGGAGGCCGACGGCATTGGTGGAAAATCAATAACAAGCCGTCGTGGGAACTACCGCACCCTATAGGCATGATGGCGGCACAGTGGGTGAGCGGGAACCAGTACTGGTGCCGATGTGTGAGAACACCGGGTGGAGAGATAGTTGCTGTTCGGGAGGGTGGTGTTTCGCCGTGGATGAATGCTGGGAGCAACGACCAAGACCGGGAAGGAGATGACGAAACCAACAGCTTGATGCAGACCACCATGTTGAATCAGCAGGGAAGAACGAGGGTGGTGCTACAAGGGCTTAACTTCAGGCTGGGCAATGTGGAGAAAGCGGCGGCCTCCAGACGAGCGAGGGCGATACTTACTCGGCTCATCCTGCGCTATGGCATCTCACAAGGGACCAGGCATGGGCTTCATGAGTTGGTTCAAGACTCAGAAGCTACTTTGGCGAGGCACGTTGATGATGGCCCCCTTGACATTGAGGCCACGGATGAGGACGTCGAGTTTGTTAGAGGATGGTGGAGCGATCTGCCCTCGGCGTTGGAGCATGACCTAAACTCGGCTCCTCCTATGCCACTTCAATGCATGACGGCGCGGGAACAACAAGAAGTGGAACATGGTATGGAGGAAGACATGGAACAGATCAAGGCGGAGGAGGAATGGAAGGACTATTTGGCACAGAAAGAGAAGGAGAACGAAGATGGTGCCGAAAAGATGGTGGCAGCGGAGCAGGCAAGGATGTCGGCGGGCGAGTACCAAATCTGGGAGGACTGGGCTGTATGGGATGAAATGCATCGCCCGAAAGAGAGGAAACGAAAGTCACAGGTGCAAGTCCAAATTGCCGTGGAAACAGGGGCTTCATCGAGTTCGACGGCTACGTGTGACCTTCGAGGGTGGAATGGGTCAAGGGCGTTGACGGTCACCTTGCGATTTGACGAGGTCAACGAGGGGGTCACAGCAGAGTCGAACAGGCTGCAGGCTGGAGGAACTGGAGGTGGAGGAAGGCCGGAAGACCAGGAGGGGAGGAACAGCGAGGCCAGCACGGTGGCAGCAACCAAACCCAGTGAGCCCCTGGCAGACACAGTTGCGTCTACGGTGCCGGAGGAGGACGAGAAGCCGGTGGAGGGTGTGGAAGGGGACAATGGAGACAATGGAGACAATGTGGACACTGTTCCTT
The DNA here is from genome assembly GCA_905231915.1 of Symbiodinium necroappetens. NCBI lineage: Eukaryota > Dinophyceae > Suessiales > Symbiodiniaceae > Symbiodinium > Symbiodinium necroappetens. The sequence continues at coordinate 1,244 of CAJNJA010013024.1, read as the reverse complement.
GGGGTTTGGGTGGCTCGGGGACACTGACGGAAACGGAGTTGGCTGCTATTGATGCTTATGCGGCCCAGTTGAAGTTGGAGTACGAGCACGTGACGGACCGCCCTGCAACAGGTGAGGATTTTGAAGAATATCTTGCAGCCCGAGCAGAAGAGGTGCTAGAACAACGTCGGGGTGATGGAGGGCAAGGGTCGTCGGCTACCTGGTCGGGGGCGAGTCGGAGACCGGAAGCGTAAAGAGGGTGCTGGACGATGGAGAAGTGAGTGTGTGTTTGTTTTCCCTGGTTCGAGAGGCCGAAAGGGGCTGCGAATCAAAGGTGTCGACCTAGTCTGCCAAGGCATTCCTGATGGGAAAAAGGTCCGGTTAAAAAAAACGCTAAACCCTAAACCCTAAACCCGAAACCCTAACCCTAAACCCTAAACGTTAAACCCTAAACCCTAAACCCCCGAAGCGCCTCGTGTCAGGAGCTCAGGGCTGCGGGGGCCGATGCCTGGAACAGGCCCCGTGTGATTTCGGGTTGCTGCTTCATAGGGTCGGTTTACCTGAAGGCTCTCGTTCTGTGTTTTGTTTTGTTGGCTTCTTTTGGTGTCTGGTCTCTTTTGCAAGGATCTCCACGAAACGAACATCAGCTTGTCTTGAAAGTGGAGTCGAGCATACCAAGATTCGTGTAGTGCATAGGCAGTTGATCACGGATCGCTTCGGTGGGGGACTGCCGTAAGCTAAAAAGCAGGGATGCTTCTCCAAACCGGGCCCAACAGCGAAGAAACAATCAGCAACAGTAGTTCTGATGATACGTCCAGGCATTGCTGGGGGGGACCCGGGAGCCCATCCACAGAAGCATACCCACACGCAAATCTACCAACATCTGTTCTTCGGTGAAACTCGCATCTGCGGTTGCTTGTTGAGGATTCTTCCCAGTCGGTTCCCGGAAGGGCAAACGTATGGTGAAGGGCCCGGACCTAGACGGGCCGTTTCGGGAAGCTGGAACCCGGAGCCACAACCCAAGTTCCTACAGCCCCAAACTGTCTCTGGCAAGGCTCTTCGACGAGGAGGAGCTGGATGCCATCTTGATCCCAGGGTACCTGCACACCCCGACCTACGAGTGCATGGCCGCATCGACCTGTGTGCACCAGGCCCAGCGGTCTTTTTTTACGCAGCCCTCTTCGAAAAGGGACTTCAGGGAAGACTGGGCCCTGAAACCGTAAGGTAGCATGCATATATATATATATATTCATATATTCATATAT
>CAJNJA010013023.1:1015-12841 GCA_905231915.1 Symbiodinium necroappetens | reverse complement strand
GTCAATGATCCATTCATCCTTTTCGCGCCCAACCCTTTTTGAGCCGAATGATGAGCCCTCCTTCTGCCCCGCTGCTACCTTTCCTTCATGAGCTACCGATTCTCGCAAGCCAGAGATTTCGGGAGCCAGCGATTCTCGCAAGCCAGAGATTTCGGGAGCTGCCGATTCTCGCAAGCCAGAAGTTCCGGGAGCTGCCGATTCTCGCAAGCCAGAAGTTCCGGGAGCTGCCGATTCTCGCAAGCCGGAACTCTCTTGAGTTCCACTTCCTACCTCCGCTGCGGATGCTAGGATACGCCTACGAACGGGGTTAGGGCTCAGGTTCCTACTCCTAAACCCTTTAGGGGACTCTACTTCTTCCGGCTCCTCTTGACTGCCAGCAGTGTTCTCAACCACTGACCATTGATCTTCTTCTGACTCTCTCAGAGTGGAAACTCTCAAGGACCTCACCTCTGATGGATCCTCGGACCCTTCGACACGCTTCTCAGCACACCACTTTCGGAGCAAATAGCCTGCCACGATCGCCAACAACATGCTCACAGCTAATAGGATGTTGGCCAATCGATCTTCATCACCACTGTCTTCACAACGGTAATGACAAGCTTGGCCGCTACGGTAGCAAGCAACACCGAAAGCACCAATATCTTCACGCCCATGGCTTTATGCAGCGTATCTTTCCTACAGAAGGAACTTGAGCGAGGAAGCAGGTCTTCGCCACGCAATTTGCGAACTTCCAAGGGGGCAACAAAACTCTCAGGATCCCTCATTTCTAGAAGGCTCAAAAGTTCGCGATGTCTCTGCCCCTGCAAGGATTTTGTCGCAGTATCCGCAAGCATGTATCTTCCTGCAAGATGGCGCATCTCGAAGGCTTGGTTTTCCAGTTTTTCACGACCAGATTTAGCTTTTAGTCTCAAATGCTTCGTTCTCCATGCCCCTGCAGGTGCACTGAAAAGACTCACGCAGCCCATGCTATCACTATACAGCAGTTTTCTCAACGCCGCCGTGGAAATTTCCGCAGCTAGACTTTCCAAAACTTCGATCATCAGAACCCCATCCATACTACTGTACATCTCCGCTTCAGCGCTGCTCTGGGCGGTGGTAGATTGTCTATGACTTGACCACGCCACTACGGAGCCACAGAAAACTGCTACTATACCAGTCTGCGACTTTGAAGAACTAGGACCAAAGGAAGCGTCAGCGAAGACCTCTAGTAGCCCAGATGAGCGCGGTGCCGTCAGCTCCTCGCACTTTCCAAAGAGTTTTTCATCGTCCAACGGTCTAAACACCAAACCTAACTTAGGGGTAACCCTAAGGTATCTTATGATGTTCTCCGCATACCTGGTCGCATAGGAGGGAAATCTCGACATCAGCGGTTCCTGTGTTCACTCAGGTTTGTTTTACTTTGCTTCAACTGGCATGCCCCCGTGCATGGCTCGAACAACAGCCAAGCCGCAGCTTCGCATGCATGCATGCTTTAGCAGCTTGCATTTCAATTTTCATGCTTTAGCTTTTCATGCCTTTGCTTTGCATAGATCAGCTTTGCAGCTAGGCGGCACGTTTTTCCACAGCAGCACACACAGGCAGCACATGAACTTTAAGGCTAGGCTTCTCCTTTGATCCCTTGATGGTTTCAGAGGCTTCTGCTGTGCCTGCGGATCAGCTTGAGCGAAACACTCTGGTTATTGAGCTTTTGCACAACAGGTTTCGAGTATTGGAGACTCGCCTTGCTTCCCTGGACGAGCGGTTTTCAGGATTATCTTCTTTGCCTGAGGGGCAGCTCGAACGGCACGCCGTGGCCACGGACTTCCTTTTAGGCCGCGCCCACAGCCTGGAGACTCGTGTTGATTCTTTGGGCGAGGGGCTCAGTGCCCTTGCTTCTTTGGTTGGCGATTGGGAAGCTCGCCTCTCCCAGCTTACTTTGCAGGTCGCTGCTTTGCAAAGTGATTCGCTTGCCAGGCTACAGGATTTCGAGCATTCCTTTTCCCGGCGTGTGGAGCAGGAGGTTGTGGAAGCCTTGTCTGCTTTGCATCGTCGTCTCGATATTCTTTGCTATCAGCGGGCGGGCCTTTGGGCCCAGTTTTGTCATCTTGATCGTCGCTTTGATTTGTTGGCGGGCTCGGCCGAGCCTACGGACCCAGAGTATCCTTTGCAAGAGCATTCTTTGCATACCCTGGATTAGGTATGGCTTTTTCAGGCTCTCCGGAGCACTTTTCCTTTGAGGATTTGCAAGCCTGTTGAGGAGCCAGTGCCGGTGGTCGTGAAGCGTTTTCGTAAGATGCTTCCTTTGGCTGCCGCTGCTTCTCAGGAGTCGGGGTTGGCCAGTGCCCCTGCTGCTTCTGCCCAGGAATCTCCGGCTTCTTTGCGGTCGTGGTCTGTGGTGGCCCCGGCCTCGAGCGATGTTGCTCGCGGGCTTTCCTTTGCAGACGTGCAGCTTGAAGCTTCTTCTTCGGCTCCTTTGCCGGGGCCCTTGGACGTGATTGCTCAACTTCCTGAGGGCAGCAGGTCTTCCTTTGAGCGCCCGGTGCTTCGTGACGCTTCTGGTGCTTTGCCGCGACCTGTGCTTTCTGCCCCGAAGGAGCTTTCTTCGACACCGTCGTCTTCGCCTTTGCCGCGGCCTTCTCTTGCCCCAGCTTCTAAATATGACAAAGGTCCTGCACATCGCTTGGAAGTTGCTTTGCCGGGTGTGGGGCTGTGCCTGTCCTTCCGACCAAGCAGGCAGCATCCTATGCGATTCGGTCCTTTGCGGCGACCGGTGGCAGGAGCACCTTTACGGCGACAGCCTCGGCTCCTGCTTTGCCTGAGCCTTCCTTTCGCACCTCGTCGGGTGCCCTGGAAAAGGAATGGTTGCAGGTTCGTGGCCTTTGGAGCCGGGTCGTTCAATGGCTGCTCCCTTTGAGCTCTTTCCTGCAGGAGCTTCTCGCCAAGGCGAACTGCGATGAGCTTCTTGAGCTGGTTTGGCGCCGGAACTCAGCTACCACTGTGAAGCGCTACTTGCAGTCGCTTTTTCGGGTTTTCTCGATGATGGAGGATTTGGAGGTTCCTTTTCCCTCCTTTTCCCAGCTTCAGCTGCACGATGCTGTTCTTGCCCTACACCGCACCTTTGACGGCAGCCTCACCTTCGGCGATAACGTGCTCAAGGCTTTGCGCTGGTCTCAGAAGGCATTTCAGCTCGACCTGCCTAGCTTGCACAGTGGTATCTTTGCAGCTACAGCTTTATTTCAGCGCACGGGCGAGAAACGCGAGGCACCACCAGTTCCACTTGCATTTGCTGTGTGGCTGGAGTTTTCCTTTATCAAGGGTATCGAGGATATGTCCGAGCGCATGTTCGTTGGTGCTGTGTTACTTTGCCTGTGGGCGAGTTTGCGGTTTGGCGATGCCCAACATGTTCGCTGGTCCTCTTTGCTTTTCGACTTAGCTACTTTGCGGGGGTGGTGCTATAAGACCAAGACGCATCCCAGAGGAACACCGTTTGCGATCACGTCGGGCGGCTTTTGTGGCTGCCGTGCGGGCAACGACTGGCTTGCTTTGTATTGCCTTGCCCTCAACCAGGTCTTGGTTCAATGCCGCCACTGCTTTGCTGCCGATTGCGACCCCGATGCTCTTTTCTTTTCCTTTGATGCTGAAGCACCTTCCTTTGTGCCTCTGTCATACGGGCAAGCTTTGCTTCGGCTTCGTACTTTGGCTGCTCGTTGGTCTCAGGAAATTGCTTTGCCATCGGAAGAGGATGACATGCTGTCGGAGGCGGAGAGGCTTCGGGAAGCCTCCGATTCTGACAGTGAGCCCAGCGTAGCGCCGACCAGTTGCCAGACTTCTGATGAGCCTTTGACATGAATGTTGTAAGGAGTACTTTTAGATTGGCGTGGACACTCATTGCGAAGGGGCTGGCTGCGTGTCGTGTGTAGAGGGGCTTGCTGCGTGCTTGTTGACAGATTCCTATTTGTTCCTTAGAGCCTTATAGGCACTATAGGCCCTGGAGTCTAAAGTTTTAGAATGCAGAGTCTGGCAGAGTAAAGAGAGTAAAGATGTTCATCTTCGACATCAAGATGCACACGAGACATCTTTCCCCCAAGGGGGTTGCCCGGACAAGTCCCATCACCGTGATGTCGTGCTGCACTGGTGCCTTTTCAGAGGCAGCAGCTCTCGAGGCCATTATGTTCTACAATATTGTTTACATGTCATTGCTGTCATCGTAGCACATTCCGAAGGCGTGTCAAGCAGCTGTTATCTCTTCAGCGCGTAGCATGCAGTCGAGCCTAGGAATGTAGCATCTGGTTTTGGTGACACGCGACAAATGAGGGATTGAGTGGCTCCAAAGCAATTTCTGTGGCAGGCCCTCGGCATACCTTTCGAGGCTGTGGGCGCTTCCGACCCATGCAAGTGCTTTCGCAGTGTTGTGTCTGCCAACTACAGACCACAGCATTTCCATGAGTTCATTGAAGATCAGCTGCGCGAGACACCTTGCCTTTTGCATCCTGACAGTGAAAGCTGCAAGCTGCCGGAGTGTGATATATGCGTTTGCGGCACACCCTGTCCGCCGTTCTCGAAGTTTAGGGCGAAGAGATTCAGTGATGGATCGGTTGCGGCTCATCAGGCGACAGATGTGACCATGCGCAGTGCCAGGGACTTGCTGGCATCCGGCTTACACAAAGCATTCATCTTGGAGCAGGTCCCAGGGTTCGACCAGGCAGAAGAATCGTCAGACAAGTATGGCGTCACTCCCATGAGGAGGTCATCCCTGCCATGCTTCATTGCATGGTTTGTGGCGGCTCATGGGTGATCAGAGAAAGGTTGACAAGGTTTGAGGTTTCAAGGGCCAAGCACCCAGGACCTAATGACCTACATGTCACATGTCTCAAACTTTACACATTGCTCGAGAGTTGGGTGGCATAGTGTCGTTATGTGTAAGGGGGCGAGGTGATTGGAGGATCGGATAATGATGCCTGGAGTCTTGGGGTGCAGATACCTAAGACCTGGGATGTTTACTACATCGGAACGAGGCCATATGTCATATGTGTTTGTCAGTTGTAAACTGTAAACGTCTCCTGTTTCCCGAGTCACTGGGCCAGTATTGGGCATTGACGCGGAAGTGTGCTTCAATGATCGTACGAACCCCATTGGTGCCAGGTTCTTGCGGCAGGTCCAGGACCAGAGCAAGAGAATGGGAGGTCCGGGGTACCGCACCGTGGTGCTCAAGGCATCGCATGGGGACTGGATGCAGCTGAGCCGTGACAGGACTGCCCTGCTTCTGTGCTGGGCTGGGAAGTTCACTCTGTATTTGGAGGTGTCCGGTTTCTAATCTGCCACGTCCCATGTCCCGGGTTTACCGTTGGTAGTACTTGGGATCTGTGCATTGTCGCGACGGTGCTGACATTCGTTACAGCGCAACGGGCCTGTTGCTTATCCCGTGTCAGCTTCAGTGTCAGGGCTCAGACTCAAAAGACAAGGACAACATCGCGTGTTTACTTGTACATGCTGATGCTAAAATGTGCGGCTGTCGTGCCCGTGCGGTGTGTGTGCTTGCTCACGTGTGTTTGGTTTTATGTTTTGCATGCTTGCTACATTGCACTGCACATGTAGCATGCAGGCTCGCAGCTGCTTGAGTTGTCCGGTCGTCGGACAAAAACTTTAAGAACGGGCCCTCTTTGTGTAAGCCCTCTAGACGAGGCTCGGGGTCCACTAACCGTTGTGGATTTTCTTAGCTCCTTTCACTTCATCCCCGCTCGAGATAGGGGGTGGAGTGCATGGTTTCAAGGCGTGCAGTTGCACTTTTGCTTTCTGCATTTCGCTACAGCCTATTTTGCATGGCTTCTGCTTCAGCGCCTGAGAATGCATTGCCCGACCCTTCGGGTGATGCTTCATTACCTGTGCCTACACCAGGTGCAGTTGCAATCGTCAAGAGATTTCAGAAGAAGCCATTACCCACTGCCATTACCAGCACTTCGGATTCTCCTGGTCAGGGTTCGGCTGAGGATCCCCTTCATTGTACTCTAGACACTTTTACATCGGGTACAGACAACCCGTTGGTGGTCGCGACCTCGGAAGTTTTGCAAGATCCGCAGTTTGCAGAGCCATCTTCTGAGTGGCCGTCTCCATTACCAGGACCTGACAGCCCGGAGCCTACTGTACTGGACTCTGCTGGTGTTTTTCAGGAGACTGCACATGTTTCTGATTCATTTTGTTTGTCGGATGGGGACGATGACGTGTCCATTGTGGATCAGGCCGACTTGACACAACATGGTGAGAATGCCTTTTCAGCACTGTCAGAGCAGTCTTGGGAGGAAGGTTTGCACTCAGCTGAGCCGAACACGGACTTGTCGTGGAGTCATGTACATTCCGATGAGCTGCATTCGGTCGTCAGTGGCACTGAGCGCCCTGCACTGCCTTACTTGCAGGTTTCGCAGCCCACTACATTCTCCTTTTCCCCTTTGCGGCGGGGACCACTTTTTGCAGAGAATCTTGAGGCACAGCAGTCTTCGATCTCATTGTCTGGTGTGGCACCTCGGCCACAGCCTAAAGCGAGACCCCCCGCTTTGAAGCATTACACCTCGCGACCGAAGAGCTTGCACCTGCATTCTTCGAGGGACAGTTTGTGCTCGAGGCCCAGACGCTCCCCTCCCGCCCTTCGTGCCTCGAGCCTTACTACATCAGGCACTCCCAAGGCTAGGCCTCGGCCTTCACCGAGGGGACATTATGCTGCCTACCCCTCAGAAATATCGCGACAGCTTGCATCGGAACAAGGGGCTATTTCCAAGGCGGCATCCCCTTGCATTGCACAGGAGTCCTTTACTCCCCTGCTGCCACAGGCTACATTTCCACCTCGTCAGGTTGGTGGACTGCCGGCGAAACGTGGGCGACAGGCCTCGGAACTTACACTTGAGTCCGGGCCCAAGAGGACAGTGAAGCAGTCGTCTATACATTCTGGACAGTGGAGCAAGGCCCTTACATTGTGGAAGGAGCTTTGTATGCTTACATCAGGCATTTCAGCTCTCCTTCGTGAGGTGCTAGCCAGCTCCAACTCGGCTGCACTGTTGGAGCAGCTTTTGAGACGCATTTCTGATACAACAGCACTGAGGTATATAGCTGTTTTATGGGGGCTATTTACAACCATTTGCGATCTCCAATTGCTGGTGAACTCCATTTCTCAAGTTCAACTACTTGATGCGATACACGTTTTCCAGCATTCGCGGAGCCGTTCGGCGTCGGTCCATTCGACAAATGTACTTAAAGCATTGCGATGGTTTTCCTCCACAGTTAAACCTGACTCATTCCCCTCATTACATGATGGGTTATTTCATTCGAAGTCTTGGCATTCCACGACTTCCAAAAGGGAGGCAGTGCCATTGCCACTCGCCTTTGTACATTGGCTTGAGGTTTCCATTCTGCTGCATCGTTTCTCCCCTCAGGATACTTTGTTCGCTGGCGCGGTGCTTTTATGCATCTGGAGTAGTTTGAGGTTTGGTGATGCCCAGCACCTACACTTGCAGGATTTATACATCGATGCGGACAGCATTCGAGGAGTGGCTTATCGTACCAAGACTAAGAAGTACATGCCATTCGGATGTCTTGTCAGTGGCCTTTGCAGGATGCCCCTGCACCAGTGCTGGGTTTTCCACTGGTTGCATACCATGACCTCTCAGGTTACATTATGCAGAGACACTGCGAACTATCCTGACTACATTTTTCTGTCGTTGACAACTGGTACTGTCAGGCCGATGTCCTATGCTGAAACGTTGGCCCAATTGCGTCACCTGTTACTTCAGTGGGACAGAATTCCTGCAGAGCAGTGCTTACAATATACTTTGCATTCAATGAAGGTCACTTTGCTTGCATTCTGGCGACAGGCTGATTTTTCATTGGAGGCTCGGCACCTTCAGGGACACCATGTTTTCGCCCCTTCCAGCACATTATATGGTCGCGATGATATTGCACCGATTTTGACTACACAGTTTGCTTTCGTTGAGCGAGTGCATTCTGGCTGGCGCCCTCGTACACCAGTGCTTCGTGGAGTTTCTTATGTCGCCTCTGAACCTGAGGTGGACTTAGATTCTGCAGATCTCGGGTGGGTGCCTTACATTGCCTTGCTCCCTTTCTTTCATGTCGCATACCCAGGGCAAAGGACAGCTTCTACATCATCGAAGCCTGGCACCTCTGCATTTGGCGGCATTTGGCGGGTCCGAGTTGCACCCCACGGCATCCCCTGTTTCAGGTGATGCAGAATCTGATTTGGCGGCACCCTTGGCAGCGAGCATTCAAACGGCGCCTGTAGCATGTAAGCTTGAGGTCAACTCCCCGGCTGACATTCCATTGGAGGAAGAAACCTCCGAATCGGAAGGTTCATTCCATGAGTCCCTTGGACCCTCCGAGGAAATTGCATTCCTTTGTGCAGAAACATCAGAGATTTTACATGCAGCTCTGTGTGGCGAACCTGCTTGCAATTGCAGAGGGACTTTTAGGGCTGTGACCCATCCATCGAGTAAAGCTCGTTTGTGCAGAGCTCGAGCTTGCGCTGCTCTCTTTGCAGCCCTGGATTAGGCGGGCGACTGCCTCCTTGCATTCAAAAGAACTGGGCTTGCAACTGCCAGTTTCTTTTCTGCTCGCATGGGGCACTTTCTCCATCCTGCTTTTGCATGATGTGCTTCTCAGCGACTGGCTTGCATCTGCCGTTTTTCTGGTTCCAGGCGAACACTTGGTCGAGCATGTCTTTGCAGCACTTTGTGAGACCTACTGGGTCTACAACGATAGAGCACCTTCGGGTCATGATCCACAATCCACTTGCATTTCACTTTCTTTTACATCCTGGTGCCTTAGGCCCTACTTTGGCAACACTTTCAACTTGCATTTGCCCCAGGCTTACATTCCTTCATTGGCTCCCGGTGTCTTCGCTTTGACATTTTTCCTCGTTGCAGCCAGCCATGGACAGCATCCGTGATCCTGCAGAACTCCGCCAAGCTCTCCAATTCATCTACAACACTGACACTCAGCAGTTAGCCACAGTGATGAGAGCTGGGCCAGGAGAAGGGAGAAGCAAACTTCTCATGGCGATTACACTGTCGACAGACTCTGCATTGAGGTTCCATTATGAAACCCAGTCAGAGCCTTCCACTGAGAAGGGTTCCGGCAAGGGTAAGGAACCGTCGGTGCGCCGTACAGACAACAGCACCTCCACGGATCCATTGCATTCCGTGCAGGCCGATGCCACAGCGGAATTGCCACCGAAGGTGGAGGAGGCCCCACCGACTACATCTTCTCCGGCGGCCTCCACTACATTGCCGGCTGCTTCACCTGCGGGATCTTCTTCCACTCCAGGAGCGAGTGGCCAGTCGAGACCCAAGCTCGACTTAGTGGGCGAGCCCACGCCTAAAGTTCCACTCGAAGGAAAAACCGTACCGATGAGCGTGAGGCAGCTCAATTGCTGCAGAGCGGCGTGTCAACAGCCTGGTTGTCAAGCATTGTGTGGGTATCAGAGCGAAATACCGTACGACTCACATTTTGCTGAACATTCATCGGTTCGCCACTATTGCAAAGAACACTTCCGCTCGCGTTCCATTGCACCCCAGCAGTCGGAGGCGCGAGGGAGCTCGGAGCAGTGGCATTCCACTTCCACTTGGGACAATGACTGGGATTGGAATCATGGTTACAACCACTGGAGCTGGAAGTGATGCATTCAGGCTGCATTACATTTACATTGGAGATACCGTCTCGTCAAGGACATCTCCCATGGCCTTTTCCACTTCGGGCGAATTACCCGAGCATTTTAAGCAGTGCCTGGGTCAATGTATAGGACCCCTAGGCAGACTTGCACCCCCTCTCGGCGTTGGTGCATAAAACATTCAGAGTGTGCTTGCATCTGCCTCTCGTTGGATGCACTTGGCGATTGCATCTGTAGGGACGTTCTGGTCCATTTGCTTCCATCGACTCTGGGTCGATTTTCAGTGCATTGCGATTGCATTGGCCTTTCGCTGTCTACCTTTGCAGCTCAAATCTTTCAGCAGGGCATCAAGCACACATGTTGCATTACATTGAGCTTCTGATTGTGTCAGGATCACATTAACTTCGCAGAAGCTTTTAAGCCACTCACCCGCTGCCTCGCGATCGCTCTTGGTGGTGTTGTTTTCCGGCTCTCCTGGCAGCTGTTGCTCTGCATCTTGCCCCAGGTGATCATGTCCACCACCTTGGCGGACATTTTTAAAGAGGAGAAGGTGGCCCCGGAACTTGCAGCTGAACTTTCCAGAGTACTCACGATTCACAGCTTCGCTTGCATGGCATCCAATGCCGAGCAATTGGAGGAGTCCATTTAGGAAGCGGTTCCAAGTACATTACATGCACTCATGAGCCCAGTTTGCATTGCATGTTTGAAAGCGGCCTACCACCGCTGCCTGACCAGCTTGATCTCTGTTGCTGCCTCACCCGGCACTTCCACTCCAGCTCCTACATCATCTCTTATGCCCTCTTCCACTTGGACAGACACTTTCCCGGCGAAGCTGGGACATGAGAAGGTCAGCGCCTTAAGGACAAAATTTGAGGCTGATTATCCATCAGAGATTCTGGACCATTCTACGATGCCCTCTTCTCGCCTCTTGGCGACTGTCAACAAACAGTGCCAAGAGAAACATTACAGCTATGTGGCATGGAAGCATCGCATTAGTGAAGAGAAGCTTGACGATATGCATCCCAATCGCCCTCGCAAAATTGCCAGGTTCGACGACTTTATCTTTGATGAAGTTCCATTTCGTGAGATTCCAGAGTCTGGCATAAGCCAGATGTTTTTGTTGCATTTGCTTGACCTGCTCGCCTTTGCATTCTGTCTCCTTGAGGCTGCACACCTGTCGTCCTTCAGGTCATACAGCAAATTGTTCCTCAAGCTTGCATTCCAGAAGCAGGCGGGGGACTCTGGACTTCGTTCACCGAATGTCCATGAAATGCAGCTGGCTGATAGAGAAGCCTGGCGATGCATTTGCGACTTGGCCAACTCCGGTTGGAGCCTTGACAATGCCCTCCATGAGCTCGTGCAGGTCAGATGCACCTTGCACATTCATTTGCAACCACGAGCTATGGCAGCCAAGCCCCGACCTCCATTAAAGCCTCCTGGCCCACCTGCATTGCAAGATCGCAATGGCAAAGGTAAAGACAACAAAGGAAAGGGCAAGGGCAAGTTTAAGACCAGGAACGATGGCCCCAAGTGGTGCATTTCTTTCATGGAGGCCGGAGTTCAGAAGCAGATGTGTAAACGCTGGAATCTCAGGTCAGGATGCAAACTCGAGGATTGTACATTTGTGCATGGCTGCGCGATCGATGTCAATGGCAAGCCTTGCGGAAAGAATCATCCGGCCTACTTACATAAGCCATGAAGGGGCCCGGATGTCGCTGAGGGAGATGCATCTGGGCAGGTTTTTCCCTCAACCGAGATGTCGGCCTCTGCAGGTCACACCTCCACTTCATCGGAGGAGATTTTGCAAATCCTGCAGGGTACATTTCTGGAGGGGATGACGAAATGGAGGTCACATGCCATTTCCAGTACATCTCCAGTTGCTGCATACTACAATCTTGGTGCATTTAGCCAATCAGTGAGGTTGGGTTTGACAAATGCCACTTTCCAATACCGAAATGTGTTGTGTCGCTTGAATTCCTGGCTCTCTATGCTCTTTCCATTAGGGACCTGGAGTTCGTTGTGCATTTCGCACAATGAACTACTCCGATTACATCGCGATTCGACCAATGAGGCCAACACCCTGAACTACACTGTTACACTTGGCGACTTTACGGGTGGCGGTCTGCTTCTGGAATCCGAGTCGGGCGATCTGAAAAATCTCACTCTCTTTTCCACACACT
>CAJNJA010013021.1:484-12842 GCA_905231915.1 Symbiodinium necroappetens | reverse complement strand
ATACTTCGCTGTTTGGGGAATAAACCTTCAGCCCTAACTCCGTATCGATTTCATACCACATCGGTACTTAGCTACTCTACAGGCCTTAAGAATTAGAATAGGGCTTTCGGGTTCCTCTAATGGCTCTTTGTAGGGTTCTGTAAGGGATCTATAATAGGGGTTCCATGATATAGGGTCCTTGATAATTAGAATAGCGTTTTGGGCTCCTGTGTAGCATAACCATTCTACGGAACCCTATAGTAACGAATGATGATATTTGTAACTGTCCAGGCCATAAACCCCAAACCCTAAACCCCCTAAACCCTATACCCTAAACCCTATACACCCTAAACCCTAAACCCCTAAACCCTAAACTTGTAAACCCTACACCCTAAACCCCATAAACCCTAAACCCCTAAACCCTACACCCTAAACCCCATAAACCCTAAACCCCTAAACCCTCAACCCTAAACCCCATAAGCCCTAAACCCCTTAAAAACCGAAGGCCAAGAGTCATCGCCTCACCGCCTTGGGAAGCCTTCAGTCCAGGCTTTGCGGCGGCTTTGGGGGCGCTTGCTCTTCTGTAAAAGGAGAGAGATTCAAGATATGCGTTTAGGGACTATAGGGTTTCGGGTTTAGGGATTTAGGGATTTAGGGTTTAGGGGTAAAAAGATATGAGATTCAAGATGTGCGTGTAGGGTTTAGGGCTTAGGGATTTTCGGGTTTGGGGTCTAGGGGTTTCGGGTTTAGGGTTTAGGGATTTTCGGGTTTGGGGGTGTAGGGGTTTTGGGTTTAGGGTTTAGGGATCATAGGGTTTGGGGTTAGGGATTAGGGTTAAGGCTCGCCAATGTTAAGGTAAGGGCTTGAGGCCTCTCAGAAGCTAGAGTTTGAGGCATGTTTCAGCTTCCACAGTCATGTTTTTCTAGCGCTTAACTGAGCTAAAGCCGTAAGCAACTACTTACATACCAGCCTGCCCCAAGGCTCATACTATGGCCGCCTAGGCAAATGCCGGATCCAATCTTAACCCGAACCGCTAACTCTCAAACCCCCCATCACCTGTGATGGGCAATCAAACAGAACACTAAAGCGCTCAGCATGCTGACACCATCGCGAAGAAACAGCAGAATTGGAAGCGGCTCAGGTACCCGAAACTTCCAGCTTGGTCCTTTAAATATTTAGCACTATTTTTAGTATCAGCAACAATCATTACTACTATTCGAATTTGTATTATTGTCAAGATTATTAGTATCAGTATTCTTGTTAGTAGTATTAAAGGTATTGGTGTTGTTGCTATCTTTATTCTTATGAACATTCATCTTCATATCGTTATTAGTACTATTGTTACAGGAAGCAACGAAATGGGGGCCCGTCATCGCATGATACAGTATTCCGTGGCACTCTGTATTGTTACTATCATTATGGTTTAGAGTTCAACCGTATACCCTAAACACCTAAACCCATTATAGTTATGGTTTAGAGTTCAACCCTAAACCTCTGAACCCTAAACCCTAAACCCACTGTAATTATGGTTTAGAGTTCAACCCCACACCCCTAAACCCAAAACCCTAAACCCATTCATCATGACTATGGTTTAGAGTTTAACTACCAGCAAGTGCTTCCCAGAGAACCCAATACCCCTTAATTAGGGAATATACCTTAAAATCATAAGAATAAGGCCCCTGTAAAAAGGGGATACTTCCTTAATTAAGGGGTCTTGGGCCCTAAACCCTAAACCTTTAAACCCTAAACCCTTTATTAAGGGGTATTGGGCTCTCTGGGTTTGAGTTGAGGGCTCGAGTCCAAACGAAAGAATCCTAGGACTGCCAAAGAATCGCCCTGAGGGTCTAAAGGACTCTATGCTTAAGGGGTTCGGGGGTAGGGTTTTTTAGGGTTTGGGGTTTAGGGTGTGTTGTTCGGGTTTAGGGCTTAGGGTTGAGGGCTTAGGGCTCACTATTTAGAGGGTTCCAGAAGGTTTCCCCCCATAGAGATTTGTGATCAATGTACAGAGGTCTTAATGGTTTTAAAAAGAACCAATAACTAGCTACTGGGTTCTAGGATAGTAGGTATGTTGGTTAGCATCTTGGACGGGTGTGTGATCATTATTTACTCTGACCTTTAGGGTGTAGAGTAGAGCAGGGTTTTACACGGGCACACTATGCTTTACAATGAGGTTTTGGGGGTGTACTACACGTTACGTCGATGGGGACGATGGGGAAAATTACCACAAGTCATCCAGAATCATGAACACAAAAACATCGGGCTTTCCACGGAGACTGATGCAGCTCCAATATAGAATCCCAAGATCGTGTGGCATTTTCGGGTGTATATAGAGGCGTCAATCTAGAACATGCTGGTATGAGGACCTTTTTCTGTCGGGCGCAGAAGGCCACAACAGGATTGTAGAAAGGCATATGCTCACCAATTATGGATGAACCCCAAAGGAATCGAAAGAACTTTCAAGCCCTACAAAGAGCTCGTCATTCAACACTCCGAAGTGCCCTAAACCCTAAACTTGCCCACACTCTAGCCTAAATCCTGCTCCTTGACGCATATAAGTAAACAAAACCAAAAACAAACCAATCCACAAACACATAGTGGCAACAAATATGTGTATATATGTATATGCACACATATTTCGGTGTGCATGTATATATATATATATGTATGTATGTATGTATGTATGTATGTATATATATATATTATATATATATATATATATATCCCTGAATTGGCCAAAGGTACCAGGCCCTTGGTTATCAGATCCGTCAGCGTCTCGATGATCGATGCCCCGACGATCGCCAGGTCAAAAATATTCCACCACTTCCTGGGGTGTAGGGGTTCTGGGGTTTAGGGGTTTTGGGTTTTGGAGTTTAGGGTCTTGGGGTTTAGGGTTGGGTTGAGGGTTTTGGTGTTTAGGCTGTTGAGAGGTTTCATGTGGAGGCTTCGAGCTTGTAGTACCCATCATTTTCCTGCCTCTTATTCTTCCTGCTGTTGCTATCATTATCGCGACGTTTCGTTTACTACTCCGTCCGAGTTCCATTGATAATAACCTTAACAGTAAGAATAAGAATCATCACCATCATCATCATGAAATTAAATAACAGTACTAGCAACAGTAGGTTTAGAAAGAGACTGATACTACTAATAATACTAAAACAAACAATTATCAAAAAATAAGGACGACTACTGATAAAAAACATACACATTTAACAATAGACAGAATAAATAACAATAAACAGTACTAGCCCTATTAATCATAGAGGCAGCAGTATTAACAAAAAAATATAACCTCCTCTTAATGGGCTACCAGCAATAGCAAGACTGAACATAATCACAGATAGTACCAACTACAGCAACCAGAAAAACGCTTCTATTATCAATAATACCAAGAATAGCAGTGTTACTGTTGCTGTTTTGTTGTACTGTTATTCACCTCATCTATTAGGATATTCATGGTGTTCTTGATTCTTATCAGATAATAAGTAATATATTGTTAGTAATATTACAAGTAGATGGCCAAGTAGTTTCTAGTTCACATGGTGTTCTAAGTACTAGCCTTGATGCAGCTACAATCTTCCAGCCCGCGCCAGAGCGATTCTGGGGCATTTGGGGGAACGAACTGTGGCGGCTTTCAAAAGGGCTTAGGGTTTAGGGCCTTTCGGGTTCGGGTCTAGGGTTCAGGGTTTCGAAATCGGGCTTGGGCAGAATGTGCTCTTGCGTTTATGTCGTCGGACGTGATTGGGGATGCACTCCTCAACACTAAAGCCTGAAGCCCTATGTACATCTTCTTTCATGGTTTAGGGTTTAGGAGTGGGTTTAGGGTTTCGGGTTTAGGGTTATGAGCCGGTGTCACATACGACCTGACAGAGCCCTTCCAAACACCTGGCATTCCAATACAACGCGGTTAAGAGCGCTAAACCTCGAAACCCTAAAGACCCCTAGCCCCTACGCCCCAAAATCCTCATTCCTGACACCTTCAATGCGAGATCCAAAGCAAGAGCTCGACTTCCTGGCTCGGAAACCCTGGGTTTAGGGTTTAGGGCTTACTCATTTTGCATCCTGATTGCGAAAGCCCGGGTCTTTATTGGGTTCTTTATATGAACCCTACTATTTTGGGGGGGTCATACGGCCAGGTTCCTACATTAGCCCTATAAACCTAAACCGTTGATTCAAGTGACTCTACCTATATCATCAACAGTATCATTCCCTCCCCCCGCACAACGCCGGCACCGCAAATCCAATACTTGTCTCTGAAACCCTAAACCCTAAACCCTGCGAGCATGCGTCTCGCGACCGCAGAAGAAGCCTGCACAGCCAAAGGCCGCGAACCTGACTCTTCGCGATCAGGGATTCCATTATCAGTACCCAGAGAACCCAATAAAGCCCTTAATTAAGGAATTATACCTTAAATTACAGGGTGCCTTAGAATTATGATTTAAGGTATATTCCTTAATTCAGGGTTATTGGGCTCTCTGGGTATGCTCGTCGCATGGTCAGTCTTTGGGAGCTTCCGAAGATTAGCGATCCCAGTATGGACCGGACATAAGAAGATCCTTCTCTTCTTACAAAAGGATCGCTACATAAAAGGTGCGCAGATTTTTTCAGGAACTCCTTTACTGTGCCCGCTTCGCGGCATGAGGGGTCAAAGTTTCGAGTTCCGCAGATGCCCCACATAAGAATAATAAAAATAATCAGAATAATAGTAATAGTAATAGCAATACAAATAATGTTAATAACAGTAATGGTGATAATACCATAATCATAGTAGTACAGGTCCCGAAATCTTTAGAGCCTGGGGGGAGGGTCTAGGGCTGCTTTGGTCTGCAGGCTTGGGATAGACGGTTATAGGGTTGAGGGTTTAGGGTGGAGGGTTGAGGGTTTAGGGTTGAGGGGAGGGGGAGGTTTTGGGTTTTGCTTTAAAGGCGTAGTCAGTGGAGTTGAGATTGTGGCCGATTGCGGTGTACCGGTTGTGGCTTTGGCATGTGGAGATCAAGATACAGAAGCACAGAGTGCCGGCCTCTAAAAATCCAAGGCTGCAGGGAGTCGGGTTTCAGGCTTTGCAATTCATCCTAAACCGTAAACCCCAAACCTAAAACCCAAAACCCTAAACCTTAAACCCTAGTTGAAGCGGACAAGACGAGCCGACAATCTGGATCATCGAACTGGGAGGCCAGGAACCGCTTTCAGCGGCTTGTAGGTTTGAGTCATCAACCGTAAACCCCAACACCCCCCGAACTTCGAACCCAAGGCCCCAGCAAACAATTCAAGATCGGTTGAAGATTCGGAACGGGAATTCAGGCGTATACAGCTCTATGCTGATGAGCTTAGGGTTAGGCTACTCAAGCTTGTTGGTCACAGGGTGTTTGGGGAGTGTTTGGGGCGATCGGACCGGAGGTTTAGGGATGGCGGGTTTAGGGTTTAGGGTTTGTGGGTGGGGGACATTCATGAGGCTCGTCGTAGCATTGCATGGCCGCACGCCCAGAAGGCCAATTACGACAGTTGACCTTAAAAAACTTCCCTGCTTGAACCCTATATGCCTAAGCCCCTAACTCTCCCCAGAGAACCGAATACCCCGTAATTAAGGAATATGCCTTAAATCATAATTCATGTGGCCCCTATAATTTAAGGTGTATTCAAGGTGTATTCCTTAACGAAGGTGTATTGGGTTCTCTGGGTCCTTCTATCATCCCAGCTGCTTGAGCACCAGCTCGCAAGTGAAAATTCCGACGATGACGTTGTTGACGATGCCTCAGCTGAGAAAGCAAACCTCCTGCGCTTGATAGGGCCTTGGAATTACAGCTTGGGCTTCGAGCTTAATACGGTTTTGAGAGCATCTGATTTCGGGTTATGCTCTAGACTCTAAACCCTAAACCATACAAAACTTAAACCCTGCAAGCCCCAAGCCCTAACCCTAAACTCTAACATATGCAATAGAAATACAAATACATACGTACATACATACATACATACATACATACATACATAAATACATACATCCATCCATCCATACATACATAGATGACATAGATACATACATACATGCATACATACATACATACATACAAACATACATACATGCATACATACATACTTACCTACACACACATACATATATACATATTTATTTATTTGTTTATATATATATATGTATGTATGTATCATACAAGCAGGAACCCAGGTAGCTTTGGCCTCCCGGTTGAGGTCTCAACCCCGGAGGGAGTTTTAAGGGCTTTGGGGTTCTATGGGAGTGGGGCTTTAGGGTTGTAGGGACTGAAGTTGTGGGGCTTTAGGGGCTTGAGGATAATTCGGGCTTGGGGTTTATTGCTTGGGGTTCGGCGTTTAGGGTCTGGGGTTTAGGGCTTCAGAGTTCCTTCTGATGTTCTTCCCCGCCTTGCGCATCGAGTCGTCCCACAGCGCCTGTCCCACCGAAAATGCTGCAACCCCAACCCCAACACCCACACCCCCAAAAGCCCGAACCCCAACACTAAATCTGAATCGGCAGATACAAGGCCTGAAGCCCAACTCCCCGACCCCAACGCTCCCCGAGGGCTCCATAATATCACCCACAGCCTGAGGGCCAAAAACAAGCCCGACATCCCCCAAGCCCTCAGCCGCTAAATCCACTGCAACTCCCTACAAAACCCCATCAACGCAGCCGCGTCAAACCCCGAAAGGGAGTTTCACAAACTAAAGGGCCCTTTAAAGCTAGATCCTAGCAGACAGGATCCTCAATATCAGGGCCCCTTGAAACAAGATTCCCCGCTGTTTGCAGCACCCATAACAAAGCACGCCTAAACAGACATCCCGCCCATGATCCCCGGATCATTAACCCCCATCAAATCCTATGAACCATAGAGCCCTAAAAAACCCTACACAAAGACATCCCATAAACCATAGAGCCCTAAAGACATCTCATAAACCAGAGAGCCCTCAAAAACCTTTAAAGACCTAAACAAAAACCATGCAACCATAAACCCCCAAACCCCTAAACCCTGTAAAACACTAGACTTGAAACCCTCATAACCCCCTCAACCCTGAACCCTAAATCCCTTAAGCTTGCAGCAGAGGCTGCTGAACCACCCAGGCTCCTCGTTGAGACGTAATGCAGCCACTGTATCCACCTGATCCGGGTTTCGGTTTCCGTCTAGGGTTTAGGGTCTATATGGGTTTAGGTTTTAGGGTTTGGGGTTTGAGGTTTGGGGTTTAGGGTTTAGGAGTTTAGGATTTGGGGTTCAGGGTTTAGTGGGATTTGGTGTTCGGGGCCTGGGTCTAGCTTGTTCGGATACGTGGAGAGTGGGGTTAGGGGCTTGGGGCCTGGAGTTTTTGCGTCTGGGAGGGGGGGGGGGGTTCTTTCAAGCTGATATAGGGCCTTAACAAGTAGAATAGGGATTTGGGGTATATTGACTATGTAATTCTGATGAGGAGTAACAGCAGCCGCAGAAGTAGAAGCTCTTGTTGTTGCTGATGTTGTAGTTGTTGCTGCTGATGATGTTGTTGTTGCTGCTGCAGTTGGTGTTGCTGCTGTTGTTGTTGTTGTTGTGGTGGTGGTGGTGGTGGCGGTGGTGGTGGTGATGTTGTTGTTATTGCTGGTTTTACTATTAATATTGTTGTTGTTGTCGTTGATGTCGTCATTGGTGGTGGTGTTGTTGCTTCTGCTGTTGTTGTGGTGGTGGTTGTTGTTGCCGCTGTTGTCGGTGGTGTTGGTGGTGGCGCTGCTGCTGCTGCTGCTGCTGCTGCTGCTGCTGCTGCTGTTGCTGTTGTTGTCGTGGTTGTCGTTGTCGTTGTCGTTGTCGTTGTTGTTGTCGTTGTCGTTGTTGCTGTTTTTGTTGCTATGAATCTTGCCGTTCGAATCTTGCTGATTTGCGGTCATTGGTCCCGAGAAGTGCACCAGTGCCTCCACGCCCATGATCACCATGTTGACCACGATGAGTAGCCTTAGGGTTGAGGGTTTGAGCTTTTCTTAAGGGTTTGTTCGGGTTTAGATCTTCTGGATCAGGGGCTCCGGGACTTGGGGCTTCGGATCTATGGTTGCGGCTGAGGGTTGACCCCGATGAGACATCAAAGCCGTGACTTCCGTGCTTCTGAGGCTGGTGATGGCCATGGTGATGGACCAATGATGAGTTCAGGGTTTAGGTTTAGGGTGTTGGGGCTTTGAGGGTTTTGGTCGCACCGGTATGATCATCATAATGGCGCCGGCTGTTGTGATGATTACCGCATGGTGACGACAACTGACACTATTGCTGTTGATGATGACCTCGACATGCTTGGAAAGAGCACAACCGAAGCCTGAAGTACAGGGCTGGGCACCGCGACAGCCCTCACACACGACGCAAATAGGCGCGTGGCGCGTGCACCAAGTGAGTCACGGAGTTAAGGCCAACAGCGACGAGGGGTTAGCACAATATCTTCTTCGCAGCCCTTAGGCGAAAGTGAAGCTTGTTTGCACTGCCAGGGAAAGGACGGCCAAGCCGACAATGGTAGTGGTGCTGATGGCGACGATGACAATGGAGATGCAGAGAGCGATAGAAAATGATGCCCACAGTGACGATGTAACTGATGCAACATCTCACAGACATGCTAAGATGTTGAGATGTAGATGCGCATGGACATGATGATGCATATTGGTGGAAAGGATGATGCTGGTAATCAAGATGCTAATGACAATGATGATGATGATGATCATCATCATCATCATCATTCTCAGGATGATGACTCTTAGCACTCTGAACACCGCTGTTACGGCATTGCTGTCTGATTTGACTCTCGCGACGACGACCACGATGTGGACGAGACTAGCACCATCCCTAGTGTTGCGACGACGAGAAATCCTGAACTGCCAGTCTGAACTCTCACTGCCACTATGCATGTTGTAGATAATGTTTGCTGATTGTGAACATGCAGTCATTGCTGCCCCCTAGCAGCCCCAGCAGGAGCATAGATGATCAAGAGTTACCTGGAGTCTTCTGCCCCCGACTTGTGCACCGACTGCAGGCCAATGCAGGTCATCAGCCGCAGCTACAGTGAAATCGCCGTGAAGGGATAGTAATACCCAGAGAGCCCAATACCCCTTAATTAAGGAATACATCTTAAATTATAGGGGCCTTAATGCAATGACTTATAAAGTCTGTTCCTTAATTAAGGGGTATTGGGCTCTCTGGCAATACCAGCCACGACTAGCTTGGCCACCAAGTTGCATGATACCATATCCGAACTGCACCGAAGAAACGACCTCGGCAGACCCGACCGTTTAGAGTTTACCTGTATCCCCAAACCCTACAAAATAGTAGGTTCTGACCCCTTGATTTGAAGGTCTAACCCCCCAAAACAGTAGGTTTTTGGATACCCAGGTAGGGTTTAGGGCTTGAGATCTCTGGCAGTAACCTCAACACTACATTCCCAACCGTGCTACAGGGAGATTCCCGAAGAAGTCGAGGACTGGAAAGCCTCGCTCTGCCATTCGCTTACAAGGCCTCCGACTCCATGGCTCAGAAACACAAAAAAAAACACCAGCCTTGCAATTAAAGGAAACTACAGGTGGGGAGTTTGGGGTAGATAGGGCTGCTAGAAGGCTTCTATAAGGTACATGGACCTTCTATAAGGCTCCTATAACGGTAACTACCCACCTGAACATGTCCTAGACGCAACTAAATTGACGCGGGCAGTCGCCCTAAACCCTAAAGCTGCCCTGGCCGAACTCCGAAAGAATTTGGCGCTAAGCCCAAAATCGAGACTCTAACGCCAAGGCGCATGTATAGTAAAACAGCCATCCGTCTTGCAACAGGGTATTAGGGTTTATAGGGTTTAGGATTGAGGATGAAGGTATTTCAGTTTAGGGATTGGGGTTCGGCGACTTCCATGGTAGGGCAAATGTGGGTTCCCGCAAGCCTTGACATGCGAGCTGGTTCGAGTGGGGCGGGCGACTCAAACCCTTAACCCCTAAACCCCAAACGGTTTGAGGTTTAGGGTTTAGGGTTTAGGGTTCTCCTAAACCCCTAAACCCCTAAATCCCTAAATCCTAAACCCTGAACCCTAAACTGTCCTTATAAGGAGATCTGATGGGGCGGGCATGGGATGTGACATTAACATCTTTACCGCAATGCCCCGCACGGCTTAGGCCCCTCAGAGCTTCGGGGAAGCCTTGGAGTTTGTGCCATCCCTGGCACGGGCTTCGGATGTTAGGGTTTAGGTTTAGGGCTTAGGGTTTAGGGGTTTAGGGTTTAGGGTTTAGGGGTTAGGGTTTAGGGGTTTAGGGGAGGGATAAGGGTTTAGGTTTCGGATGGCCGCGTACTTTTCGCGGTGTACTTGCTGAATGATATTCAAGGCCTCGTTTGCGACGTCCTGCCGGTCACGCTCCACTCTGCCGGCTGCTGCAGAAGCCGATCTCGCTCTTGCATCATCTCGGCAAGCTGACACTGCGAAACCCTAGATAACTCACCCATAAATCCTTACCCCTAAACTCCCAAACTCTATAAAATCCGAAACCCTAAACCCCAAAATCCGGAACCCTAATTCAAATCCTTGTTGCAAAAGCTCAGACTGAAAGCTTCAAGGTTCAGGGGCTTAGGGACCAAATCACCCGCCCAGGGAGCGCGCAAAGCCGACCTGAAACGAACCCATATCACAAGCTCGGCTTAGGGTTTTAAGGCAGGTTTATGGTTGCTTTGGGGTCTACGGTGTCGTTTTGTTTAGTGTAGTGGCCCCCTTCGGGCTTAGGTTTCAGGCTTTAGGGTTCAAGGTTTAGGGTTTAAAGCTTTGGGCTTACCCATAGGCTCCAGAGTAGTTCTTCTTTGGAGGTCACCTTCTAGGATCCTAAATATAAACCACCAAAAGGACCTACTATGGAGCCTAAGGGTACCTGTATCCCCAAACCCTACAAAATAGTAGGTTATGACCCCTTAATTTGAAGGTCTAACCCCCAAAACAGTAGGTTTTTGGATACCCAGGTAGGGCATGGCATAACCCTGAAGCCACGAACCTCGGGTTCTCCGCAGGCAAGCTGCTCGGTGCGCAAGCTGTTGGATCGTGTTGCTGCCCTTTCCGCTGTGCCCGTAGAGATCCGACAGAACGCCTGACGAAGAAACGGATCCCACGCTGGATGTAACACGAGGGGCTTTTCGAGCCTGGCTAAACCCTAATGCCTAAACCACAAAGATAAATGGCATGCAGTCTACAGAAGACGAAGGGCGTTCCTGAAGGAGCTGCCATGAAAAGCCGTGGCACTAGGTGGGACTTTCCGATAAGTAGGGTACCTTATTTTGGGGGTCCTTCTAATAAGGATCCTACTATTTGGGGTGCTATATTGGGGTCCCCTATTTTCGGAAACCCCAGGTCTCGTTTCGTCATTTTGGTGCGCGAATTTCCCGTGGATCCCTGAAGACAGGGATCAAGGTTTGCAACTAGTGAGAAGATACCTCCTGCATCTTCTTGGTAGTTTTCAGGCTCCCTTTTTTAAGGGATCTATAAGGGCTCCTTTAAGGGCTCCTTCAAGGGGGTCCTACAAGGGGTACTTCTTGCCCACTTGGGGTTTAGTGTTCTATTAGGGCTTAGGGTTCTAGATTGCCTTGATCTTGGGAACTTGCCTGCTTCTTGAACTAAGTGACTCCGTACCTGAGGGGTCTCAAAACCGTAAAACCCTAAAACCCTAAAGCCCTAAAGCCCAAAACCCACAAGCCCTTAAACCTTAAAACCCTAAAACCCTAAAGCCCAAAACCCAAAAGCCCTTAAACCTTAAAACCCTAAAACCCTAAAGCCCAAAACCCCTGAGGGGTCTCATCAGACTCAATCAGTTTCTACATTATTAAGGCGCTAAGCCCGAAGCCCTGAACGCTAAGCGCTGACACCTAAACCCGAACCCCAACCTCCCTAAAATCTATAAAACCCTAAACCCCAAACCCTATAAAACCCCCCACAAAACCCTATAAAGCCCTAAAAAACCCTAAGCCCTGTACCCTAAACTCTGAACCCTAACCTCCCGAATCCTACGCCCTAAGCCCTAAGCCCTAAACCCGAAGACCTAAACCCTAAACCCTAAGCCCTAAACCCTATAAACCCTGAAGAGGAACCCAGGAGAGAGACGATCTTCGCAGGTTCAAAGGCAGCGGTCGAGAGTTTGGGTTTCGAGTGCAGGGCCTAGGGTTTTAGGGTTTAAGTGCTTTTGGATTTTGGGCTTTAGGGTTTTAGGGTTTTAAGGTTTTAGGGCTTTAGGGTTTTAGGGCTTTTGGGGTTTTAGGGTTGCAGGGTTTAGGCTTTAGGGTTTTACTGTCTTAGGGTTTTGGGGTTTGTTGTTTGCCTAGGGTTTTACGGGGTTTTGGGGCCTTGCTGAGCTTCCCAGCTGCCTGAATTAACGGAAACTATACAGGTGGGGAGTTTAGGGTAAAAA
>CAJNJA010013020.1:0-12843 GCA_905231915.1 Symbiodinium necroappetens | reverse complement strand
CCTAAACGCGAAACCCTAAGCCCTAAACCCTACATCCTAAACCCCGAGCCCTAAACCCTAAACCCTAAATCCTAAACCCTAAGCCCTAAACCCTAAGCCCTAAGCCCTAAATAACCCTAAGCCCTAAGCCCTAAATCCTAAACCCCTAAACCCTAAACCCTAAGCCCTCAACCCTAAATCCTAAACCCCTAAACCCTAAATCCTAAATCCTAGACCCCTAAACCCTAAACCCCTAAAGCCCTAAGCCCTAAACCCTATAAGTCCTAAACCCTATAGCGTCAGTCACCCCTTTTTTTCCGCTCAGTCGGACTCGGAGGCACTGGAGCTCGCAGCCGTCCTTTGTCGAGTCCTGCGGGAGTCGCGGGGTGTTTAGGGTTTAGGCGTTTAGGGGTTTAGGGGTTTAGGTGTTTAGAGGTTTAGGGGTTTAGGGGTTTAGGGTTTAATGCTTAGGGTTTAGGGGTTTAGGGGTTTAGGGCTTAGGGTTTAGGGGTTTGGGGTTTATGGCTTAGGGTTTAGGGGTTTTAGGGGTTTAGGGTCCAAGTAATTATGGCAGTTCCGGTTGGTGATGGGAGCGAAGCCTAGTAACTCAGGATTAAAAGCTTACGGACGCCGGTAATCGGCAGGCAGCAGGTACCGTAGTAAGTCTTATGTGTATCTGGCCAGAAGAGTTGCTTTGGAGGTTCTTACATTGCTACATGGGGTTACCATAACTGTTGCTGTAATCCTTGCCATAGAGGTTGGTAGAAAGGATACTGCAAGCGTCGGTATTGATGTTCGTATTGGCTCCAAACCCTACAATATCGTAGCAACAATGTAGCAAGCCACGATGAAACCCACAATTTTACGGTAGATCCCCTGGAAGCCTAGACTAAAACCCTAAATCCTAGGCCCGTAGGTACAGCCCAAAGCCCCCGAACTATAACAAAAGTTGGATCCACGATATCTATGTCAGTGAAGTCACCCTTCACCCTAAACCCTACCTGTAGCCGAAAAGACCTACCTTT
The DNA here is from genome assembly GCA_905231915.1 of Symbiodinium necroappetens. Lineage (NCBI taxonomy): Eukaryota > Dinophyceae > Suessiales > Symbiodiniaceae > Symbiodinium > Symbiodinium necroappetens. The sequence goes on along the minus strand of CAJNJA010013020.1, from coordinate 11,839 downwards.
GTAGGGTTCCTTACTATGGTTTCTATATATATATATATACATATATATTGATTGTTCCTTAAAAAGGTAGGTCTTTTGGGACACAGGTAAACCCTACTCCATGGCAGACTCAAGAAAGTTCAAGATCCTATAGGACTGTCGGATTGTGTAGCGGTTCAGGGTTCAGGGTTTAGAGTTCAGAGTTCAGGGTTTAGGGTTTCGGGTTCAGGGTTTGAGGTTTAGGGTTCAGGGGGCTTTAGGAACTTGAGGATTCAAGCTGTTACTTCGGATTACAATGGTTTGATCGTTCTGTAGCTATTTCATCAACCTCGTGGGGCTTGGGGTGCAGGGTTACGGTTCTGAGATTCTGGTGCTGACCGGCTACTATGGGTTTTCTGCCTTTTTGGTGCTTCGCAACCCGTGATGCATGCTCTCTGTGAAAATACTGGGGGAGTGGAGGAGGCTCCCCGGGCCACTTGATGCATGTTGTAACCCTAAGGGTCCAAGTACCGAATAATCCTATACTCTTATGAATACTAACCTACAAAACTACTATCCGTAGCCCAAGTACATGATTATTAGGTCCTTTGCACCCTTAGGGTAAGGAAAAGAGGCGAAGAAAGGTGCCAATTTAGGCGGTCGACGTGGGAATTGATGGACGATTAGAGGACCTACAGACCCACCTTTTCTGGGTTTATGGCCTCTGCTCTGGGCCTGTCTAGCAGGGTCCAGGTAACACATAGGCTGTTTTGCATTCGAATAAAAGCGAAACAATAGTTGCTGCTTATAACTCATAAACCCATAGCAAAGCGGCGCATGTGTACTGCGACCGCTTCCGACAGCTTGCATACGATAGTTTCCGCCTTAAGACAGAAGAGTTCAAGCTGTGACTAAACCTAAATTATACTACAGGTGGGGAGTTTAGGGTATATGGGGCTTCTATAAGGCTTCCATAAGGTATATAGACCTTCTATAAGGCTCCTATAACGGTATAACTACCCACCTGAAAATGTTCTAGATTAAACCCCGAACCCCAGTTATGATTGCAAGGCTCTCTGCTAAAGCCTGGATCGCAAACCCTACGCTCCTAGACCACAAAACCCTGAAACGCCGAACCACCCCTAAGCCCGGAACTAAAGCCCTAAACCCTAAACCCTCTAAACCCCTAAACCCGAAATCCTAAACCTTAAAACCTCCTGTTGTGAATCCTTGTTTTGAAGCTCGCTGCCTCTCCCTTCGGGACTCCTATCCCTGAAGCCTCAGGAAGAAGTTCGCTAGTAACAGTAGAGTTTTAGGGGGGGCGGCTTATGGTTCATGCGGGTTTAATGTTTAAGGGCAAAGGGGTTTGGGGTTTAAGGTTTAGGGTCTAAGGGGTTCAGGGAGGAAGGTTTAGGGTCTAATTAAGGGGTTCTGCAGTCTAGGATTAGCTAGATCAGAACTTGAAACTCGAAAAATGCGTCCCAAACCACAAACCCTACAACCCTAAACCCTACCCATGGGCCCCTAAGTAGTTCCTTTTCGGGATTACTTTATAGGATTCGAAATATCAACCATAAAAAAGGAACTACTTGGGGGCCTATGGGTAAACCCAAAACCCGAGGGCCGGGAGGTGAGAAAGCCTGCGCGGGAACTCGTCGGGAGGATCTGCCGGAGATGACGCCTCCTGCCAACCCCAGGTTCAGGGTTTAGGGTTTAGGGGTTTAGGATTCAGGTTTAGGGGTTTTGGGGTTTAGGGTTTAGGGTTTAGGTAAAGTTTAGGGTTTAGGTCTATCTAAGCTGCCCTACGGGTCCATGTGCCCAAATTGTGTGAGCTTTTGCATGAAAGTGATCCCTGGGTTTGTACTTTGGGGCCAGGGGTTTAGGTTTAAGGGTTTAGGGAGGGTTAGGGGTTAGGTTCAGCGTGGAAGGGCGACCATCTGATATTCGTAAACGAAGCCCTCTACCCTGCACTCTATATAAAGTAAATCCAAATCCGACAGCATAAACGCCAAGAGCCCTAAACCCTAAACCCTAAACCCTGAACCCTAAATCCAAACCCCTCAACCCTGAACCCCTAAAACCTAAACCCCTAAACCCTAAACCCTAAACCCCAAACCCTCAGCCCTAAACCCTAAACCCCAAACCCTTAAACCCCAAACTCTAGACCCTTAAACCCCAAACCTAAACCCTAAACGGCCCTAAACCCTAAACCCCAAACCCTATACCCCTAAACCCCTAAACCCTAGTAGGTAAACCCCTAGAGAAGGAGACGGGTCCTCTGCCTTTCCAGGGTCCGCCGGAGATGCCGCCACATCGGATAGGCATCGCTTCCGCAGCCTTGGTCTTGGTTGGGTAGGGCTAGGGCTTAGGCTTTAGGGTTTAGGGGTTTGGGTTTAGGGTTTAAGGTTTAGGGCTTAGGGTTTAAGGGTTTAGGGTTTAAGGGCTTAGGCTTTTAGGGTTTAGGGTTTAAGGTTTAGGGTTTACGGTTTAGGTGTTTAGGGTTTTAGGTTTGTTAGGGTCTAGAGTTCAGGGTCTAAGGGGCCTAGGGGGAAACATGGGGGGTCGGAGAACCGTCAGGAAACTCCGAGGGTCTAGTCATTGAGCCTTTACGGTGGCACATACGGGTAGTTCTCTAAATTAGGGTTTAGGTTTTAGGGTTTTTTCGTTAAGGGATCTATAAATTGTTTCTGTAAAGGGCACTAGAAGGGGGGATCCATAAGGGTAGTTTTCCTAATTGAGGACCCTCAACCCTAAACCCAAAACCCTACAACCCTAAAACCCAAAACCTAAGCCCTAAACCCTCAAACACTAGACCCTAAACCCTGATACCCTGATTTAGACCTAAACACTGAACCATAAACCCTAAACCTGAAACCCTAAAAACCTAAACCCTAAACCCTAAGACCCTGATGTAGGCCTAAACACTGAACCCTAAACCCTAGAACCCAAAAACCTAAACCCTAAACCCTAAGACCCTGATTTAGACCTAAACACTGAACCCTAAAACCCTGAACCCTAAACCCTAAAACCCAAAACCCTAAGACACGTAAACCCTAAACCCTGATTTAGAGAACTACCCATATCGGGTTCTCACAGGGCTTCAGCAGTCGCTCGACTCCAGCTTCCGAGTCCGCCTTTGGCATCACCACTCCGCCGAGGTGAGGATGGGCTTAGGGTTTAGGGTTTACCTATAGTCTCCATTGTAGTTCTTTTTTTTGGTTTAACCAAATCTATATTAAGGATCCTCAAAGGTAACCCCAAAAAGAAACTACAATGGAGACTTTAGGTAGGGTTTAGGGTTTAGGGTTTAAGGTTTAGGGTTTAGGGTTTAAGGTTTAGGGTTTAGAATTTAAGGTTTAGGTTAGGGTTTAGGGCTTAGTAACTTAGGGTTGAGGGTTTAGGGTTCAGGGTTTTGAGGTTTAGGGTTTAGGACGCAGGGCTTAGGGTTTAGGGTTTAGGGTTTAGGGACTCGCGCTCCAGCGCCTGCCGGATACCTCGTGAGGAGTATCGTCGCTATGTTGCGCAACGCCTGCCCCATGTCCGGCTGCTCCATAGACTTAGGGTTTAGGGGTTTGGGTTTAGGGTTTAGGGCTTAGATCAAGGGTGGCGATATACATGCTGCTTCGACCTGCCTGCTGCTTCAACTTTGCCTGCTGCTTCGAATGTCTTATGTTGGTGAGCCTGCTGCTTCGTCTAGCTTATGTTTGCGACTTTTGTCTTGACAATGTCTGGTCTCTCAGGTGTCTGGCTCCAGGTTTGAAGGTAGGGGCCATGGAGAGCTCCCCTTTGTGCAGAGGGCTTCCGGTGTGGTTGCATCTGCTGATCAGGGAGTTTTTCTCGTGGGCTTTGGATGATGCTGATTATGTCAGCCGGAGCCACCAGCGGCGAAACTTGGATGTTCTTTTGTGCTACGAGGGCCTTGGAAAGGACAGACTGGTGGATGAATGCAACAGTGCTTCTCGTCTCCAGATAGCTCTGTCTTCGTCTCTTCGTCTTATACTTATTTGCAAGCAAGCAAACAACTTTGATATCCGAGGCGGGCTTGCGAACAATGGCCCTGGAGAGCTCTTTCGCCACTTATCAAGATAAAGTGATCTGTAGCTTGACTTTATTTATGAGTCTTTTTCTTGGCTCCATGTCGTGTTCCATGACCGTTGCTGGATCCAAGATAGTTTTCTGCAGATCCGAGGTGTTGGCTATGTGCTGCGACTACGCCCTGGAGGCCTTCGCTGGGGATCTCCAAAGAGAGTTCCAGCTGCTGGGAGTCTCGGCTTTGCAAATGATCCACCGGACCTCCCAAAGTCTTGCTTCTTGGATTCAGAAGCCTTTCTTGTCTCCGAGGCGAGGGTTTCTGGAGCCTCGGCAGGGCGATGTCTCCTGTGAGGCTCGACTAAATAATTGGTATCCACATGATTTTGCTCAACGATCGGAGAACCTTAAGGACTGGGAGGCAAACATGATGCAGCTGTGCTTCAATATCGGCTGCTACACAGTGACAGAACAACCTCGAAGCAGCAGCCTCTTCCAGTCGGCTGCAATCCTCGCCTTTTGTCTCGACTCGAATAAATAGAATTCTTGCCTAGACTTAGATTCCTAGAGGACTTATTTGCTGCAACTGTCTCCTTGTCTGCATCCGAGGCTACAGTGGACGCCATTCAAGCCGAGAAGGTGTTCTTCCCAATGGGGGCATTCGGGCACGGTCTTTTGTTTCCTGGCTTTCAAACATTGAGGTTTGTTAGGAAGCATCTGTGTTCACACCGAGACTTGCGAGAGTTTTCAATAAGGCAGCCCACGTGCTTATGCGGTACGCACCACTACCTCCTGCGAGCGATCAATGCTGTGGGGAAGACCCCCGACCTGCGATTTGTGCCACCTATCTGAAGCCGTTTGGAATGTCTTGCTTGTCTGGAGTGTTGCTTTCTGAGTCTGAGAAGAACATGCAGTCCACTATCCTAGGTACTTGAACCGTGCAACGACGGCTCGCTCTTGTGGAAGCCGTGACGAATTCGACGAGGAGCCGATGTATCCACTGGGGTTTGCATTTGCTGTCTCTTGTCTTACCAAATAAAGGAGTTTTTCAGTTTGTGACTTTGGTGCATCGAGAGAGCATTGGTGATGGCCGTGTCTGGTACTTGGCTGTGAGAGGTTGGACAGCTTGTGGAAATGGAAAAGAACGCCGAGCCGGAGCAGTTGCTGGAATCGGCAGAGCATACGGTTCGAAGAGTGGTATCGTTGCTGATTGCCCTGGTCTCTCGGCAAAAGAACACTTGGGTCCTATTTGTAACTGGTAGTTAGTAGAGTTGTCGTGCTGTTCTCATTCATGTGGTGTCTCCCTTCTTACCCAGGACAAGGATGATCGTTTCAGGTTGGATGTGACGGCACAAAGGCCAACGGATGTTCGTGGCTGGAAGCTGGCAGTGACAAGCTTTCAAGCATTGCAGGCAGGGTCTCAATTGATTTAGTTGGGCTCTGCTGTCTTAGGGTGGTTGCTCTGTCTGTGAGTGTTGTCTTGGGCCACAAGACTCTAGTGTATGTGATTCGATTTTGCGACTTTAGAATACTCATTTCTGAGATGTCTGCTATTTAGTAGACACGCTATCCGGAAACCCGACGAGGATCCTGAACTCGAGAATCGTGCCGAGCACCACTGCATTTCGACTGTCATGTGTTCCTCCTCCTTGAGGTGAACCAGTTTCTTCGACCGGGGGCTCCGGGCGGCGATGCCGAGGCAGGGGCCCCAGAGCTTAGATTGTAGGCAGCCCGCCACCGCCTCAGTTTGCACCTGGCATAGTATCAGGCACAGCGAGACTCGGGCTTCACGAGAAAGCTTTTTGAATTTTGAGTTGCAGCTGTCTCCTTGTCTCAGAAGACACGAACTCTGCTCGTCTCATTGACTCATGGCTTGTCTCCGCGGATTAGCCGCGAAACTTCTGTGGCTTGAATCTCAATCTTCATAATGACTCAGAGACAAGAAGAAGTCTCACAGGACCTTGGTCTTGTCTCCGCGGACTAGCCGCGAGCTTTCCTTGGCTTGTGTCTTCCCAGCATGAGCAAAGTCTTCTTCAGTCTGAGAACCATGCAAACCTTGCAAGATTGGCCCGATGCCAGTTGGCACGTTGAGTCTTTAACAGGAAACACCCATAAGACCGTTGACTGAGCAGGCCCCTGATCCGCGACCTGCCAACCCGGTTCCTGCTGCCGCACCGGACGATTGGGAGATGCTTGTGCCTGGTTCGCGAATCATATAGCTTCGTACCATGGAATCAATGTCAGGACCGAGGTCTTTTTGTTTGTTTGTGATCGCATTTTCTCTTCTTGGTTTCACAGCGGGTGGGGGGTTTGCCCCGAGGGCTAAGACGATTCGAATCCCGAGCTGGCTGACCTCTGAGCCTTGGTGGAAGGACCGTCTTTGTTTCTTCTCCTGAGCTTTCGTAAAAGAGCCTGAGACAAGATGCCGACAGTCATGCTGACACACGGCAGGATGCAGCTGGGCATCGATGGCAGCAGTGACGTGGCTGGTTGCAGTGGTTTGTCTTCGGTACTGAAACACTCTTGGAATAATTGCTGTGCCTGCTGACAGAGAGTGGAAGTCTTCAGCATCGAGGTCGCGGTTTTGGCCCCTGTTGCACAAGTTCTTCACTGGAGCTTCAGTGAATCCAGTGAGTGAACCTCGGCTGCGAATTTCAGGATGGATAGAGTAGACGAGACCTGCTGGTCCTGGCCAAGTCAAAGAAACACATCGCCTTCGCACCCGATCTGTATCTGTGCTGCATTATGCTAAATAAAGCTCTTGGTCATCTGAATTATTTTTGATGAGTGCTCTGGACTGGAATCATGAGTCAACTTAGTCATGGGCTAGGAATACTTCTCTCAATAAATTAATCACCTCGGCGAGTTTTGTCATTGGGCCTGGCTGGCCTCAGATCTCACTTTTTCAGCTGCCAGCTGCGGAGTAGCCGCACTCGGTGTGTCTTTGTCGTCGGCAGAACTCATACGGCAGGAGGATGCAGAAAAAAGACTCTGACAGTGCGAAGTTTGAAATTCTGCAGCACCTCCACGCTTAGAACTTGTGATGTCTCAAGTCTCGCGACTCGCTCTGACTCGATTCAATCAATGACTCAAGCTGCCGGGGGCCGCTTTAGACTCTGAGTGACGGGCAGTCTTTTCGTGCCCCAGAGCTGGCGATGAGAGGTCGTGGCCCCGCAAGGACACACCGAGACATACTGTCTTCTAAGTCGTCTACTCATGAGATTTCCCGGAGGGCGGGTCTACGCCTTTTGTAGCTCGTCTATCGAGGACCAACAGCACCCGATCCTTGGAGGCGACAGAGGGGGATACCAAGGAGGCATCCACGTTTCTGCTCTCCTCGGCTCAGACTCGACTGGCGAGGGCTTTGTCGACAGGCAGCCTCCTTCATGCATTCCGAATGACAAAGTGACAGAACTGCTGCAGATGTCTTTTGTCTTTGAGCTGGAAAATAGTTGCTCCAGGTGGCTTCGAGCCACAGGCTCCCGTCGCTGCCAAGAAGGAAAAGAAAAAGAAGAAACGCTTTCCGATACGATGTAGACATGTCATGTGGTCGTTGATTGAATCGAATCAACGCCTCTCTGGAATGTCGCTTTAGCTGAGGTTCTGATTCATCCTCCAGCCAAGACTCAGCTGATGGCAAGGAGGAAACATCCGATCTCCTGTCCATCTTTGCGATGACCCAGAAGGAGTGGACTCGTGGCGGTGCCCAGATCCGCTTCTCGGATCTGAGCAGCAAACAGATGGCTGTCGCCATGACGAACATGGCCCCTTGGGTTTCCGCAGCCGACCTCCTTAGCATAGGAGGTGAGTACGCAGCTTGCCTTGTCTTAAGAAGCAGTTCAGGACCATTGAAGCAGGTCTTGGAAAGTGCTGCTGCTAGTGTGCGAAGCACCGACACCTGTGTCTAAGGAGGCTCTCTATGCACAAGCCGTACATCGCTGCAAGAGGTCCAAGGACATCGCGGGTCAGAACCAGAGCACAGCAAAGGCGGTGTATGGTTTGGGTGTGTTTGGGCCAGCAGTGAGTCTCTGCTCTCGTGTCGTCTAGTTGAGTCCTTTCCAGATGAATCTGGCCGGGAACATCTGGAAGAACAGACTCGAGAGTCTCCTGGAAACTCGCATCTTGGAAGCCACATGTAAAGAAACACTGTGCAACAATAGCCGTGCATGCTTTGCTGTGTGTTCGGCACCCGAGTTGAATTTTAAGTGAGCTGAGTTTTGAGCAAGAAGCCCTCGGACATCGCAGTCGGCAATGCCCGGACGATGGAAGATGTGACTTCGCTGCTTGTCAGTCTGCTGAAATCCGCGAAACGGTTCCTTGGCTTCCATGTTCTCATTGTCTCTTGGTAGAGGCAGGAGGTCCATGTGCTCAGCTAGCCAGTTGGTGTGGCCAAGGAGATGCAAGTTCAGCTCCGACAAGATCACAAAGCTCTACGACGACACCATCGCCGATCTTCGGAAGGAGCTCCGCTTAAGTGTTTGTGCTGGTGTCGTACTGCAGTGCCTGCCAGTTTCTGATTTGTGCTGAATGCTGTTGGTCCGGTCCACGACACTTCTGACGATTGACCAGCCACCTGTCTGTAGCAGTCGCCCAACTCAAGCTGCATAGCTCTCCGCCCCGCTGCACCCTTGTTTTTGGGACTCATGAGTGACTTCGAGCCCCACCGCAAGCAGCTCGAGTTCATCAAGAAGAACCTGCAGGAGATGCTGGATGAGTGGCAGGAAGGCAATCGCGAGAAGAGGGACGAGGAGCTCGATGAGCGAGAGGCCAGCCTGGAAACGCGAGAGGCGGCCGTTCGAGACCGTGAAGAATCCCTCCAAGAACGCGAAGCAGCCATGGAGGATGAGCAGCCGCAAGGCTCGACGCAGCAGTGGCACGAGTGGAATGTGAGGCCGGGCTGGAGGGAGATCTGCAACACTTGCAAGGTCAACTTCTGTACCAGACCTGGCGACTGCTCGACGCACAAAGATGGATTTCACAACTGCTACAAGTGCCACCGAGACTACATCAACGACGGGTACAAGGGCGGCCAATGGATGAAGAGGGAGAAGGGCAAGGGCAAATGAGGCAAAAAATGAGCCGTGTTTCGCTTGGCCGACACAGACCCCTTCTTCTGCTTGCTTCTGAAAATGGACAAGAATGCTGATTCCAGTCTGCTGTCGCTGCAATTTGTGTCTAGGTTTGCTTGCATGAAACCAGTCTCGACAGGCTTCGCCTTTCTGTCTGTTCTTGTAGTGACAGCACCCATGGCTTGGAGCTTCTCTTCATGTTGCAGCTCTTCTGGGCACGAACTTTTTGTCAGCCTTTTCAGGTGGGCCCTGCTCTCGCGCCCAAACATGGAGAATATGCCGTTCATGTCCATGCAGGCCAAGGATATGCTGCCTCAAATGCAGCAGATGTTGGCTCAGATGGCCCAGATGCAGTTCATGGTGGCCCAGCAGCAGTCTTCTCTTGCCGAGACCGAGAAGGAGAAGGAGAAGGACTCGGCAGCCGAGAAGACTCCAGAGCCTCCTTTGAAAGATGAGGACTATGAAAAAGAGGACGACAATGATGAAGAGGAAATGGAGGAGGTGGCGACCGAAGGTCCACGGCCAAAGGAGCCTTCCTCTGGGCACAAGACAAAGCCCAAGGACGAGCCGAAGCAGCCGCAGGGGCCAGAGGGGCCAGAGGAGACAACCAAGAAGGTCTACAAGAGGCTTGGATGGTTCACTCTGAACAAGACAGCCAAGCTGGAGATCCTGGGCAGGATCCACTTCAAGCCGGAGACCGTCGACGGCTACGGCAAGGGTGGCACAGCGGCTGAGGCGACGAGAGGAGACTATTTGCCCCCGAAGCCCAAGGCGAGGCCTGCCTTCACGAAGCCCGCCGAGCCGTCGCACCCTCCGCCAGAAGACAAGAGGCTGGGGACTTGAGCTTTAAATAACTAAGTCTTTTTCGTCTCTTCTTTGCCATTTGCTGCCCTGACAGGAGCAAACACGAGAAGGAGGCGGACAAGCATGGTGACAGCCGGAAGAGGGCCCGTGGCAGTGGCAGTGGTCGCGAACGTCGGGATAAGTGGGACTAGTAGCTTCCTTTTTGCCACCGACATGTGTGGCGGTGTGGCATTTTGTCACCGGAATAGGATCTTCCTGCACAGAGACGAAAATCGCAACAGCATGTGACATGTGTGTCAGATGACAAAAAAAGAGTGAGCCCGAGCCCGTCCTTGTCGTCTTTCCTTGATAAACTTGGCCTTGCATTGCACTCGTCTGCCTTAGTCTTGTTGTTTCGCAGGAGGCCCAGGAGGACGTGAAGAAGGCCTCCATGGAGAGCCCTGGGCCAGCAAGCACGCCGCACCCGAAGTCGAAGAGATGCAAGGGGGACAACGAGGAGATGGATGGCTCCGCCACGAAGCGGCCCCGGTCGCTGTTCCAGACTCCGACTCCTCGCACCAAGGCCGTCAAGAAGGAGAGCGACGAAGAAGAGGACAGTGCCGAGAGTGAGCATGAGATTCTGGCCAACCTCGACGCAGAGGACAAGGACCTCTTTAAGGGTCGCTTCGCTTCGAATCCTGGTTTCGAGGCAGCCCAGCCACTCGAGGCCCCGGAGGGCAGTGGCTGCAAGGAGCAGCCAGAAGAGAAGCCGGAGATGCCCCCAGCCACAAAAGATGAGCCTTGGGAGTCTTTGGATAGTGACATGAAGGATATGTTGCAGAAAGTGCAAAGCGAGCTCTTGGATCAGCTGCCAAACAGCAACTCCACGAAGCTTTGCTGAACGATTGAAGCTGTGAGTTAATTGCTTTCACACCCAGTGAATTTCATGCCCATGTACTTTCGGTAGACGAAATCTCAGGAATGATGTTCGGTACTTCCTGCACATCCTGTGTGAGGAAGGAATCCTCACTTTGTCTGACGCTCTGGAAGTTTTGTCTGAGCAAGACAGTCGCTGGGCTCAGCAGCAAGATTGAGCAGGTGCCTTTTTTGAGATGTCCTAGGCTTATGTCTTGAATCCGAGGCACCTGGATTCAGGATCTCGGCGAGAAGTCCCAGGAATGCTACAAGAGGCTCACTATCCGGGGAAAGAAGTCTTTGGCTGAATGGCCCAAAAAACTGAAGGAGTCCACCGCAGTAGTGTGCTGTCTTGTGTTTTTCGTGTCTCGGTTAGTTCATGTCTGTGAGGAGCTCCAGCTTGTGAAAACGGAGCAGTGAGGCTCGGCACCGGGGCTTCTGGACCTCTGCTTTGTTAGATATCACAAATGCAGGGAGTTTGCTTCTACATAGGGGAGACAGCTGGAATGCCAGCATCTCTGATCTGCCATAGATTCGGCAGTGGACTTAGGCGCAGGTGTGTCTTGGCAAAACAGCAGCAGAGCCTCGCAAGCAGGATGCATTCGAGATATGTCCTGGCCTGGAGTGAGTCTCGAGGCTTCGCCACAGGGTTTTGATCACATGCCCGGGAGCCTGCTGGAATGCCAGCATCTCTGTGCTTCTTTAATTTGTCTCTGGAAACAGGGGCTGAATGCCGCAGTCCCCGTCTCTGTTCTTAGTTAGTGCACTTCGTGTGTGTGTGTGTGTGTCTGTGTCTGAAAGGTAGTGAAAGAGAGAACAAGGAAAAGGGCCAGAGAGAAATCAAAAAACATCGGCCAAGAGCCAGCAACTCACTAGCACACGGACAAACAGAAAAAAACAGGCACAAACATATGTGTGTGTATATATATATATATATATTTATTTATTTATATTTATATGTACACACACACCCACGCACAAACACACATCCACACACACACACAGACATCCACGCACACACACACACACAGACACACACACACACACAAAACCACCCGCCCACCCACCCCCACACCCACCCCCAC
>CAJNJA010013019.1:0-37500 GCA_905231915.1 Symbiodinium necroappetens | reverse complement strand
CGCCAACCTCAAGTCTATCATTCAAGGGCCGCGACACCTCCTCCGAACTTTGTCGGACAAAATTGCGGCCATCGCGTTGGACAGCCCATCTCAGAAGGCTTGCAGATTGCCCCAAGCTGGCAGCTCTGCATAAATGCCATCGTGACTAAGAGTGCCACACATCTACAAGATGTCGGAGATGCCGCGCGCAGCGCACCTGCCGCCAAGTGGTTCGATTTCTGGATGGTTTTTTCGAACCTGGAAACAGGAAACTACTGGCCTCGCGCAGGTGCTGGCGCAGTTGCATCTGTCTTTCTCCCCTGGTCCGAGACGGATTTGTTTCAGATGAGGGCATGATACTACAGGCCTGGTTTTCAGGATGTCCTCTCCGCCTTTGCTTTGACGCTGGAGCTCTTTGGCCAGCCTGGCATGGGAAGGTGTGTGGGCCCAACGCAAAGAGATGCACCTCACAAGACAGGCCCAGGTCTCTGGTTCGTCTGCATGGCTAAGTACAACTTGCCAATGTACTTTTCGCCTTGGCCGTGTGTACGCATGAAAATCGGGGTCTGTCACGTTCAGTCTGCCACGATGGTCAGCCAGGCACAATGTTCCGAGCCGAAGAGAATGCCGAAGAAGAGGATAGGATCAATTGAAGGCAGCTCTGCCTCTGACAGAAGCTCTGGACGGCCATTGCATGAAGTGTCTTCCAAGCCTCCTTGGTCGCCTCCTCACCTATTTGATCGTATCGCTCGCGCAACCTCGGAACTGCTGAAAACTTCTGTACTCGAAAGGACGTCTTGGACAGTGATCTTCAGCCCCATCCCATGTGTCAATCCTTTGCCGCGTGGCTGAGGGTCACTGAGCACACGGTACGCTGCCGAAAGTTGCTGGAACTTCACATGCGCTTCCTCGTCGCCGGGGTTCTTGTCCTCGGATGCAGCTGCCAGGCTGCTAGTATCACGTTCAGGTCTCTCGCTCTCTCTCTCAGCACAACAGGTGATGGCGAAGCCAGTGGAGATGTGGAACGTGAAGTGTCAAGCATCACAGCTGCCAGCAGCGATACTCTGTTAAGTCAACCCTGTGACTCCTCTTTGTCGTAGGGGACTTGAGCCCACATGAGTCGCGTAATCACAATGCTAATGGCAACAAAAGTACCGTAGGAGGCAGGGTAAAATCTACAGAAAGTGTGTCTATCAGAGGAGATGCGTCTTGTCTCAACCTAGACTATCATGTTGCGTGTAGTTCTGAAAATGAAAAAAGAATGACTCAGAATGTCTGTCACTAAGCTTGACCAGCATGCAACCGCCACTGAACTATCCGCATGTGTGGGTTGTTTTCTTGTTATGGTTGCTGCCCGTAACTCGGAAATCGCCTTGCACTTCGCCCTTGCGTGTTCTTGCGTGAATACGGTTTTAAACACATTCCCAGCTTGAAGCCTTGATAATCTTGATAAACCTTCTTACACTCCCTATCGCCTTTGCGCTCGCCCTTGCGTGCGCTTGCGCCGTGCGGGTTTTTGGTGGGTCCTAAACCTGCATCAAAAGATTAAAGTGCACTGTTAGCCTACGGTCAAGAGGCGGATTTTAGAACAACTCTCATGTACATATATGATCATATATGGTCATATGAGTCATATATAATGAACGCTATATGAACCACTATATTCAATCTGTATGTGTGCCCAGGCGTCTAATTCATCATTACGGCTTCTGCAGAAAAACTGCCCTTCTTGTACTGGCAAGTCTCTGGATGCACCTGCAATGCAGCCTTGTAGTAGGCCTTCTTAATGTCGGCAGGTAGAGATCCAGGCTTCACACCGATGATGTCGTAGTAGGACGAGTCCTGAACAGCCAGACGTCGATCGAGACACCGAGCCTCAAAGCTGGCGTGGAAGGCCCCTGAGTACCAGAGACGATACGTGTGAAAGCCGATACTGGACCCTTATAGAGTTCGTCTGAGAGTCTGCAACCTCCTTCTTGTAGGCACTGCCGAACAATGGCGAGTCCTCCTCCTTGGTTTCACGTCCGTGTCAGACGTCGGACCGAAGCAATGGCCCACGTCCGTGTCCCGCGTCCCAGCCAAGCCACTGATTCGCAGTCCTCCGGAGCCTTGTCGGCCTTTGGACATCGCGGAGTCGCGCGGTGCCATGCGCACCTTACGCGGTGTGCGGTGCACGCGGATGCGCGCGGTGTGCGCATCGAGGTGTGCGGGGTGTGGACCCGCCTGCGCCTCTTCCTCTCGAAGGTTAACGAAGTCGTCCACCCACTTGCCGCGAGTACCTGGCTGTCACACCAGCTCAGCAGAGGCAACTCTCGGGCCAGGACACAACTAAGATGTCACTGACTCGTGCAACCGCGGTGCTGTCCCATCTCGTCCCATCTTGCTGCATGAGGGCCTGCAAAGGGCGCACCAAAACTCCTGGGGTCACAGGATCAGTGCCCCAGAACCCAGAACTATGGCTGCGGTTCCACCTCCGGTGTGTTCAGCATGCCCCGCGCCACCTCCGGGCAGGCAAAGCTTTTACGGACTTGCAGTCGAGAGCGTGGAGAGCATGAGGGCCTGGGCAGCGCAGGCAGCCGTGCCGCAGGCCGCCAAACCCAAAGCAGCGGCGCCGCCCTGAGCCAGGCCCAGCACCTCAGGCCGACATGAGGCAACGACACAACGACACGACCGCTTGCAAAGCTGTGTGTGTTCCTGTCTTTCTTGCGGCCGGAGCGGCGAAGCCGGGCACGCCGCCCTCAGAAGACGCGTGCGAGACATCAGAGCTCTTGAGACTCCAAACTGCTTGACACATGGCGCCTCGGAGAGGCCGACGGCGGGCGCGGCCACCAACGCCGCGCTGCCTGCCGCGAAGCCGACAGAGGCGGCCGTGAGGCCTCAGCAGAAATCAGAGCAAGAATGGGCAACGAACAGCACGTCTGCCGCCTCCTGCCTCTTCGAGGAAACATAATATGGAGACGTGCACCAGTACGAGCATGTGCAAGCACAACTATTGGCCGTCCGGTCAAATCCGTGGCTCGGCCAAGAAGCCACTCCCCACGCCGTCGATGAAGTCTCTCGGTCGAGTCACATCCATGAAGCCTCCAACAGATGCAATCTAATTCACCGATCGTATGCGCTCCCGGCATCAAAGAATCAAAGGCCGCTGAGGAGCTGGGAGCCGTCACCTCTGACTCCTCGCGCCCTTGCTGGGCCTGTGCCTGGGCCTGCAGGACGCGTGCGCTCGGGAGGTTTTTGAGATGCACTCAGGAGCCACGCCTCACCACGCACCACCAGCACCCTCTGCTCGGCCTCCGGCCTAGGCGAAGAACATGGCAGAGAACCGAGAGTGAGATTATGCCTCGCAGAATCTGATGTGCCGTGTGTAACCGAGTTAGATGGTCCCTTCGAACGCGAAGTTGATCACAAACGACCAAGGGGCATGGGCAAACCACTGGCGGCCCGCGGCAGCGATTCCGGCAGCGTGACCTGTCAGACTGTCAGGGGCGTTTGGTCCCAGCCCCGTATGAGTATCTGCGATGTGTACGCTCGGATCGGCCTTCAGGCGGAGGACCGGGCCACGCTCGAGAACCCGCCACTGGCAGCCGTGCCTGGAGCGGACAGCGCTGTGTCGCGCTTTGTGTCGTCTCCGCAGTTCGCGAAAGAGCCCCGGTGTGGCACCCGCAGCCGCATCAACGCTTGCTCAGTCATGTCTCCTCCAGGCCTGTTGCTTTCGCTGCTCACTGGCGGTGCCTCGAAATAACAGATGAGGCCACAACTTCTTTTGAAGCACAACTGGTGTCCTGGCACCATTCGCTGTGGAGCTCGGCAGGTGGAGCTCCCAGAAAGGCATCGAAGGCTGCCTGCACTCTTGGCCGTTCTTGGAACCGTGAGGCTCGCCTCTCTGCTTCACTGGCCGCCTCACTGGCTAAAGGATGGGAGAACACCAGGCTGAGGTACACGTCGAAGCGAGCCTCGAGGCAAGCACCACGCCTTGTTCTACACGTCCCAGCAGGCCATGGTGTTCACAGTAGTGTGTGTGGTGAGAAGAGCGAGTGCGGATGTCAATGCCCGAAGGATGGGACCAGTCAGACAGATGGACGGACAGAGGGTCAGAGAGAGTGACAAAGGCGGCAGAGGCAGCAGCAGCGGCAGGTGCAAAGGCAGAGGCAGGGGCAGGGAGTTGAGAGGGAGAGGGAGAGGACAAAACCAGCAAGAACGAGGGAGCGGGCGAGGCGGAAGTAGAGAGCGATAAAGAGATTGCAGAGGGCAAGAAGGGCCACTAAAGTTTTGGAATGCCTTCGGTTTCCCGTCCACAACTCTCCAATATCGGCGAAACTGGATCACGTTGTAACATGCCTTACTCCGGTGTGAAGAGATGCCTCGTTCACGTACCAGAAAAGGCCACTGACCCCGGAGGTGAAGTCGGAGTTGCCTCAGAGGACTCACACGAAGACCACACAACGCTTGGTCGCTTTAGGCCAGAAGATCCAAGCAGCACAGCTTCAGGGTCGTTGTGGTTCCTGGCGGCAGGCAGTCCACCGCACCATCCACCCAGCTTCCATGCTTGAACCAATCGTTGTCGAAGAGGAAAGACTCTGACGACCTGCATCACACCCCTTTTTTGGAGCTGGCAACATGGGGGCCCAATCCTTGCGACAAGAAGCTCCAACTTTCCGAGATGTTGACGCTGGGGACCCGGCTGGTTCTCGATTTCGACCTCGAGACGCCGCTCCGTGATGCGACCACTTCTCCTTCGCACTCCACAGCATCAGAACGCTGCTTCGACGGGAAAGCGCTGCACGGCTGCATGGGTGAAGAGATCTAGAACCATCACAACCACACTCACTAGCAGCACCACCACCACTCAAACATGGGCCACAAAACGGCCTCATCGCACAACCAAAGCCTCAGAAAGACAACCAACACCACAGCCACAGCCGCCGCCAGCTTCTGCAGCAAAAGATGGAAAACCAGCTGCATAAAGCCTGCACCTGCGCAGGACCAGCACCAGCACCACCACCACCACCACCACCAACACCACCACTAGCACCACCTTGTAGCAGCTGCAACTTTGCTACCGCGGCAGCTGCCGCCTCCACTGCCATACCTGAAACTGAGAAGAAGCTGCCTGTCGAATTTTTTGCAACCTGCCAGTACTCGCCTGAGAACCTCAGAAAAACGTAGCCTCAAGACCTAGAGCTGCCTAAGCACTGTTATGCGGTGCTCCTGCCAAGGCGAGTGGCAGCAGTCCCGTCCTCGCTGGATGTGGCACACCTTGCTTTGACCGCTGCCAAACTTGCGTGCGCCAACAAGATGGCACGTCCGAAATCGGAACATGTTGGTTGGACGAAGCACCCTTTGTAGAAACAAGCGTAAAATTGCCAGTCACGACGGCTCCCCTCTGAGCCACAGTTTAACAAGAATTTAGTTTTTGTGAGGCGAGTTGGGTCGGTGTGAAGATGCCAAGGCACCACGCGGCATTCTTCAATGCTGAGGAGAAATCTTCGGATAGACCTGGGATTTCAGGGCTGTGGGACTATGTGGGACTGCTCTGGAGGCTGCCCTGCCCTCCAGGCCAACGAACGTTTCAGGCCCACCGTTTCGGGTCCGAAAGGTGTCCGCCGGTTCGGTCGGGCGTGCGCCATCCAAGGCCGGGAAACCGCAAGCCCAACTGTAAACCCTATGCGAGAAGTGCGAGCCGAAAATTCGAATCCGAAATGCACGAGGTGGACCCGACACTGTCGGAACCATGCCCTCTGCGACCGAAGCTACGCTTCATTTTGTTCGGAAGCAGGACGCAGCGTATCACCGCCATATCCTGCAACAAAAGAACATGCACCGCATATAGCCGCTCACTGGCTCGCAGGATAGCTTGCCTGGACTCCCACATCAAGTGCTTCCCAGGTGCCTCGCACTGTGCTTGCATGATCTCGCATGATTGTCTCCCCGGCCCCGAGCTAGTCCAAAGCCACGTCTGCTGCCAAGCTACACCCCTCGGCACGGGTGAGGCCGTGGTCTGCAGGTAGAAGCGGCGGTGCGTTCCTGGCGAAGCTGGAGAACTTTCGCGGCATGCATGGCAAGCCTCGGGCTTTTGCTGACCCGGATGCTAGAATTGGCTGAATCTGCCGAGGTTCTCCAGCAAACCAGCGGGGTCTCACAACCTGAAGGTTGTGGGTAGGAACCCGCGCGCTCTCTCGTGCTCCTGTTGCCACCATGCCGCCCGTGGTCTGCACCGAAGCGAGCCGTAAAGCAGCATGAACCCAACAAGGGAAACGACACCTGGAAGGAATGCGGAGTTGCAGGCATTGGCTCCATGCAATCTTGAGTTGCTACCATTGTCTGCAGGCACGTGGCAACGACGCAGAAAAACTGTGAGTGATCACTGTTGCGAAAGGTGACCTTGAAGCCGCGTGCCGCATGTTGACCCACATGCACTTAGCAGCCAGAGCGATCCTAGCTCTCACTTTGTCAACCGAGTTGCATAGCCAGAAAGGCCAGATGTCCAGCTATTGCTTTCCAGCTCAATGCATGCATCCTTTGGAGATGCTGACGTACTGGGCCGGGAGAAGGCATGCAGCGACACAGGGGCTAAAGTTATTGCACGAACGGCTTGCCCTGTCCGAATTGAGACAATCCGTCCTCGCAAACCTCCTCCACGCGCGGACCCACCTGCCACAAGAAAGCGTACTGCTGCAAATACGCTGACATGCTTTTCTTCACTGGAGTGTGCCTGACGACAGATGAACTCGTACTGAGCGGAACATGAAGACCCATGCTATCTGAGACTTTTAGCATGAAGGGATGACTCATTCACATCTCCTACTTCGTTGGTTTTGCCCAATGAGATACCAAGGCACCCAGCCGCCCGAGTTGAAAAACTCCCCGGCAAATATCAGTGACGACCACTGCGAGCCTTCAGTGGCAGTCCGGGTGCTTGAGGATGCAGTTGATTGGCAATGTGTGATCGATATTTGTCCCGCCGAAGTCACAAAGAAGCAGCAAGGTTCCGGGATGGAGGGGCATAAGGGCATTTCAGGGCCGAGTACCAACAGACGAGGCACAGTTTATGACTTGAATGTGGACCTTCCGCCGGAAGAAGCCATCCATCTCCTTTCGTGGTTTCCGAATTCACGCTCGGCCCCGCAGGACCCCGTCTACCTGCGTGGCATTATCCATGCTATTGCTGAGACTTGGATTTACTACCGCTGCCATTCCCGCTCCCGATGCGGCTGCTGGCTGACTGCGAC
This sequence comes from Symbiodinium necroappetens, assembly GCA_905231915.1. Lineage (NCBI taxonomy): Eukaryota > Dinophyceae > Suessiales > Symbiodiniaceae > Symbiodinium > Symbiodinium necroappetens. The sequence goes on along the minus strand of CAJNJA010013019.1, from coordinate 30,292 downwards.
CACTGCAACTACAACCACCGCTGGTTTCACTACGAAAACTTCGATGCTGCCCGTGCTGCTGCCACTGCTGTTGCTACTGCTACTGCTGCGGCTACGGCTAACAGCGACCGCTACTGCTACTGCTCCGGCTCCTGTTCCTGCTCCCCGTCCCTGCTCCTGCTGCTCCGGCCCATAACCTCGCACCAGATCCGCTATGCAGCCACCTCCACCTACCGCGTCCAACCTCCTACATCCTGCCTCCTCCCTTGTACCTTCGACTGACTTCCTCCTGGAACTTAATACCACCTACTACTAGTTACTTGCTACTACTTACTCCAGTGCTACTACTTGCTGCTATGTGCTACTACTCACTCCTATTTACTGCAACTAGTAACCACTTACTACTACTGCTGCTGCTGCTGCTGCTGCTGCTGCTGCTGCTCCTCTCCTCCTCCTCCTCCTCCTACTACTACTACTGCTACTACTACTACTACTACCACCACCACCACTAAATCTAACGCCACAGCAAGACGATCATCACCACCAGGACAACCACCACCATCACCACTACGACGATAACCACGACCAGGTGAGGAAGACGACGGCCACTGCCACCCACCACCACCACCACCACCACCACCGCCACCACGGCATCTGCCACCTCCATGACTCTCCCTACCGACCCAACATCTCACAAATCTTCGCTCCATGATGCTGCATGCTCTGGCTCAAAATCGCTTCATCCGTGCCTCATTGCGGAGGTCGGGGCTGCCACCCAAACTCCCCGCATCGGAGCTGCATGCTGAAGAGCCAAGTGGCCAAATTGTGCACAGTCATTGCGTCACTCTGCGACACACTCTATTGTTGGAGATCCGGCAAATGACTGTGGCCGTCTCAAGCTTCGACGCTCCGAGTTCAGAACGGTAAAGCCGTCATCTGTCGGTGCGACACCTGTCTCCTGGTTGGTTGCACAGTTGCGTCATCACTTTTCAATCGAGGTCGTCCTGCACGCTCGTACCAAGGAGTCGGTTGATGAAGGTTGACCTGGAAACTTTGGACTGCTAAGCACATACAGCAGCATAACCGCTTCAACGATCCATCAATGCAACCTCGCCAATCCTTGCCACCTTGACTCAGAAGTCGCTGTAAGGAGGGAAGCGATGTCTGAAAGAAGCGACCACGACATCACAGCTCTGTTGTGTGAGAGCTCATCGAATCCGTGCTTTCGACATGCTCCCATGCCACTGGGCCCGCAACCGCCCAACAAACAAACACCAGATTTCGTTCTGTCGATTGCGCTGCCTTTGGACGGCTCGGGTAAAAGAGAATCGAGTAGACTTGAGACTGCCCGATAGATTCCCCAAACTTCCACAGGTAGGACGGATGCCACAAGTAACCTCGACGTCGGGAGCATTAATCAACTTAGTGCTGCATTCGCAGTGCCTTTTGTGAACGATGCTGCCGGATGCGGTGAGTGTGCCCTTAGGATTTACTGCCTCCATGAGCACAGTAACACGAGTCCCTGTGGCCTGTTGGTGCCGACGTCCTTTCTCTTCGTGCTGTGTTGTCTGTTGGTTGTCTCCATTTTTTGTTCGACAGGCGGGGAAGCCCCGAGCAAGTGCGACCATTTCGGATTAGAGAAGGCAGGACTTGGGATCTAGTCGAGGGAAGTCGTTTGTGGAAGTGGGATGGTATGGGGTGAAGCAGGTGAGGTAAGGTCAGGCCAGCGTCAGGCTGCGTTTGGTGGGGACAAATCCAAGTCGGCTACAAAAAGATCAGGCTTAGGTCCTTGGGAAGCAATCCGGCGAAGTCATGCCACGAACCCACCCAAGGTTAGCTAAAGCTAAGCTGTGTTTTGGAGGATCAATGACAGCACAGCTTCCGGCTGCGATCGCGGCAATCAGAGAGGAGAATGTGAGATGGAAAGCAAAGCTGGCCCTTCGGCTCTCGCTGTATCCTCGACGAAGCCGGTTGCATGCAGGCTCTGAACCTTGGATTCCCCGCTTGCCAGCCGAATGGTTCCCCACCTGACAGTCACAAATCTGCTTGGATGTCGCCGTCGCAGAACGTTCAGGGCCACACCACCAGCACCATCGGTGTGAATGGGAATGCCAGCAGGTCATGCTCGAAGGGCTTGCCTGCGCTCATGCGGCACATCGAAGGGCCCGGCATGGCCTCTTGAGTGGGACGGGGAAGCCCGGCCTGGTAGCCGAGCATCCAAGGGCCGAATGATGTCATCCTGGCAGGCAATGGCAGGCCCGACATCTGGCATCCTTCACAGTGACAAAACCACAATGTGCAACCACTGCGGGCCTGTAGCCAGGTGACCACTCGCGTGAGCTCGGCCAGGGGATCCTGGACAGTCTTAACAGCCGTCCTCAAACGAAGCCTGGGACCAGGCAGCTGTACAGTATCCTTCATGGTGTACACTTCTGTCTATGCACCGATGTGGAAGACAGCAGACAATGCCGGCGGCTAGAAGGACAGAAGCGCAACATGTAGCAATGTAGCGCCATGCCAGTCCCTGGCAGGGGCGAAACCAGCATGGGAATCAAAGATCGGAAACGAGACCCAACCCAACATGTTTAAAATCGGGCACTGCAGCTCAGCCTCCACCGTCTCGCCACCTGCGAGGTCCTGAAGTCAGGCTACGAGTACTGCGATGGACGTGACATCCACATCGACATGTCGGGACACGAAGCCCTCAAAGACGTTAACTAAACTGCTGCTTCGTCTAAAAATACTCTGCTCTGCAAATCTCTGCATATCCGGTCCTTCAGCACAAAGGGCCGGCTTAGTGTCCTCGCGCGCTGGCTCCTCGATAAGCGAACAACCAGCACTCCCCCCGAAAACTGACCTCTGCCTCGAGGAGTGGCGCTGCCGGGTGAGACTTCTCATCTCTCCAAACCCACGACTCTGCGCATCGAGCCTCCATCGCCAGAGGAGGCCCCCGACACCTGCCAAGGTGGCGACGCCCAGGGCCTTGGGGACTTCCGATCTTCGAGGAGACCAGGATCAGACTGAGATAGAGGTTTTGGACGGGGTCTAACTGGTCTAACCAAGTAACCAGAGCAGACCTAGCAGATCTGGGCCTGCTCTCAAGCGAGGCCAAGAACCCGCCGAGGTCCCCACCGCACCAGCGGCCTCTGTCTGTGAGTTGCGGCTCGAGGGGTGGACGTTACGGCATGGGAACCCTGCGGGTTCGCAGTTGAGGGATGGTTCAGACTTCACTTCTGGAATTGCATAGATTACGAGTAGGAGTCTGCGCCTGAGTGCTAGCCGCAGCGTACAGGATTCGGGATGCGAGCGCCAAGGAGTCATCCCGGAGACAATAAGCACGAAGGCGACATGCAAACATCAAGCTTCTAGAGGCTCCTAGAGATGGCAAGCCCGGGACAACAAGCGATGAAATCATGATCACTCAAGCACGGCCTCCAACCCCCACGCCAGCATCACAAAGCATTAGTTCCTTTCAGAATACATGAAGGCTTCGGCGCCCGCCTTTCGCTGGTCTTCCCTCAACTCAGGTAGAAACCTCGGTGATTGGATGCTCCCTTGGCATTCTTGGCTGGGAACATATCGACAACTTCTGGCTTGAGCCACCGACGACATGGCACAGCGAGACACACGCAAAAAGAACTGTAGACATAGGCTGTCTGCTGCTGCTCTTCTCGCGTCTCGGCAGGTTGACATGACGTGGTAACGTGCTGCGAATGCCTTACATACCACGACGTCACGAAGTCTGAGTACAATCTCGAACAGGGAAGTCATGAGTTTCTTGATGGAAGCTTTTGTAGAAGCTGTACCCGTGGCCAGCTTGCTGGTTTAGGGTCGAGCCAATGGCCTGAAGGCACGAGACCAGACAGCTGGTCTGAAACAGAACAGCTTGGACCTGAAAGCTTCTTCCTAGAGACAAAGTTTGCAGGCGCTGCTCGCATGTCTTATCGACTCTCGAAGACTCCGAAATCGACGAAGAGGCTTCTTGCCCCAAGTGTCTGCTTAACAGACAGCCCACATAGAGAGCGGCGCGAAAAGCTTTGTCGCATGCTCCATCTACTCGCGTCCCCGAATGTTTTCAGAACGCGGCATTGGGTTATCTAGCTACGTCTCGTGGAAACCAGCCACAGCAACGCGGTCTTACCCGCCCGGAGTTGCCATCGGTCTGGATCCACAAACCACGACGGCGTTAACATGAGAGATTGTCCAGCTTGTCCCGGTCATGCTGCCGCTTCGTCAGCACTGAAACAAATCATTTTTGCGAGTGATTCAGGCATTTTCCAGAACCGATCATCGGCGGAAGTCAACCCCGCTTGGGAGTTACAGCTTGCAAGACTTGGATATGCCATGTAACACTCAGAATGCCAATACCCCATACAACATGCAGGCTTGTCTCATTAGACGCTAACCTCATCAGAACGTCCGTGGCCGGCTAGCCGGTGGCTTGTAAAGCCTTGGAAATGCCACGCATAAGTGGACTTGCGACAGCAAGGCAAGCTACTTCGATTCAAGGCATGACAAATGCTTCAGTCTGGTGACACGTTACAAAACGTGTGTCTGGCGCATCGCAAACACCGGAACACCAAACAGAACAAGAACTTATTCCCTTCGCCAGTGCTGGTGTCGTCCGGGCCCGCACCGTGCAGAAACAGCAGCGTGGTTGGCAGACTCAGTACGCTTGGTTGATGTGCATGATCCCAATCTGCGCAACATCACAGAAGCCTAGCCTTCGGTGGTGCCATGTGCAGGAAATATCGAGGACGTGCATCTCAGGCACTTCTCCAGCTGAACATCATAGTCCCTCCGTGAGCCCGGCCATGGGCCGTCGCAGCCGCTCCTTGTCGCTTTTGCCGCCCTGAGACCACAAACACAAAGTCAACATAGGTTCAGTTGGAGCCACAAGGCCCCTGCGCGGCAGCGGTAGACGGTGTTCTGAAAGTGCTGCACGTCAGCCCGATACCTGGGGTCTTACTTGTTGCCAGCTGCTCACGGGCGCGCAGGCCAACGTTGGGTCCGCGCTCATCCCACGCAGCTCGAGCGTGGTCTGCAAAGGCCCTGACAAGCACCCGAGTGTGGTTTGAAAGGCATGTAGACTGCAGCTCCCCGTTCTCAGAATCCTAGCGCCTGTCGGAACACGGCCCTGTGACTACCCCAACTCCGAGCCAGCGGCCTGCAGCCACCTCGCACGAGTGCTCCCGCCGGGCCCCTGGTTCAAAGGACCCTCTCGGTTTCAGCATGCGGCATGCAGCCAACGACTCTCGACTGGCGCGTAGAGAAGCGAAGCGGCTTCGCCTGGGTGGGGACAGTGCCTGGAAGAGTCCCACAGTCCTCTCTGCAAACAGGAGACGGTCCTGGCAGTCAAGAACGTGATCAACTTGTCAATAGATGTTCACAACCAGTACGGCTGCTCGACGTGCGATTCACGCAGCCCTGCTCCGGTCCTTGTCTGCTTCTTTGGTTTGCAACGCCTTGGATGCATTTATATGGAGCTACCCAGTCTTCGCAGTTCACCAAAGTCGAAGTTCGGCAGGCTTTACGACAGATGTCCCTTCCGAACTACACAACATGACACATCTGAAAGTACCCCTCGAGCCCTCCGAGACACACAGTAAACCTGGGCAAAAGGCTTGTCGGCTTGTCGGTTCATCCTACTCTCCTTTGCCGTAGCACTCCAAATTCTCCCAAACCAAAACATGCTCTGACTCTGAGAGGCAGAAATACACGTGCCTCAGAAAAGTGCCAGGGAGGTGTCAGACGAAACACAAGTGGCAAAAATCTGCAAACACACCTGCTGCAAATGTGTCGGGGTTTGCCTGCCAGCTGGACAACTTCGAACATACGCGCACCCACACACAAACCCGCGTGCACGCACGCATGCGCACACACACACACACACGAACACAAACCACGCACGTGCGCGAGCGTGCGCGGCACGCACGCACGCGCACACACACACACACACAGATGCAGCGGCACGGTTGTAGTGCATTGCTTCGCAAAACGGCTTCATGCGCATGCAAGCTGCAGGCCGAGTCGGCACACATACAAAAAGATACAGCTGGGCCTTCATGTCTACGCTAAGTCGCGCTGGGTACCCAAGACGCGCAGCATGCGCTCCTACCACGAATATTGAAGTGGCATTGGCAAAACGAGTCGTATAACAGCTATCTTGTTAATCTTGTCCGCAGGGAGGCGGAAACAGTGCTGCTAGCAACTGACCAAGGAGATTCATGTAAACCGGCATGGCAACATGTTTCACCGTCTCTTGCAGGATACGATGGCCAATCAGCAGGTTCAGGAATCACTGAACTGAACGGCCACAAGCAATCATGCAAACTTCTCAGTGAATCTGTCCGTTCATCGGACCAGACAGCGGCAATGAGACAAGGCTCGATGATGCTCATGATGCTGAAAACCTGGGGGGGGTGCACCTGATGCTCATGATGCTCGCCAACACTCGTGAGCTGTGGATTCGTTCCACTCCAGAAAATAAGAGGATGATGACTCTGCCTAGTGTCAGCAAGCCGGCAGGACAAGCTCACGCTGCTGGGAATTAAAGGTTCATTGCTCCATAGATGCTGGCATGATGAACATCTGTGCAGGCACCTAGAGCACAAGACCGCGGTCACCATCCCCTACACCTGCCGAGTGTAGCTCTAAAGGCTGCGGAGTAAGCAAGCAGGTTTCTACGTATTGATAGGTGCTAGAAACTTTCGAGAGCAAATCCGAAGCCCTCGTCAGTCCCCTAGGAAAAGCCATCGGAATCAGAAAGTACAAGACGTATGGTGCAGATCATGATGCCTGTAGTACCTGACTGTGTACCTCCAAACCCATTGCTGCGCGTACTCGGACTACTGGTGACTACTGCGACGACTGCGTCGAAGCTACCCCGACGGCCATCGCCATCAGGCTGGAGTCGTAGGTGGGGCTGGACCTAAACTCACGACAGCGACTTTGCTGCACTTGTGCAGGTCGGATCATGGGCTGAAGGCAGGAAACCCAATGGCATTCCTCTATGTGCTTCTTCCGATCATCCCCTCACTCTCAAAAAGAAGCCATGTAGTCTACGTCGGAAAAAACGTGTTGGATGCTCGCAAATCCGAGGCTGCGTTCCGGACGAGGCTGCAAATGGAACCCCGGCAGCCTCTTTGCTGACCCACCGGTCTGGGCCTCGCTGTGAAGCAACGTGTAACAAAGCCTTTGGAACTAGTACTGTAGTCTGGACTCCTCCGGGTGCAGAGCAAATCCGCTGGACGTCGGAGCATTTGCACTGTAACCCCAATCCATACTTCTTGACCTTTGCCATCCGTGGCCCCCAGCCATCTTCTCGCACGCTGTGTCGTCGCTCAAAGCCTCGGCAGCATCGGCACGACACCCATGACGTGAAGACGCTTGTGGCTTTACAGCCGGCGCTGGATGTTGTTGTCTGCCAGCTATGCTACAGCATGATCACGACATCACAGCTAAGGTCTCCTCCACCACCGTGGGCCGTTCAATTGGAGTCGGCGTTGGATATTGGAAAGGAGGTTTGGACGGTCTGGCGCTGTGTCTAGCCATGACATTGTCTTGTGCTCCTGATTTGCAAGAAACCTGAAACAGAGTGTGTGTGTGTGTGGTGGCACTTCGGACACGGCGCAAGCAGGTTTTGGCTGCGAACCGAGTCGCCGAGACGGCTCTGGCAGCTCTCTGGTCTGCCAGGCAAAAGCTGGACAAGGTGTTACGACTGCTACGAGAGCTGGACGAGGGAACCTCGCAGCTCGCCTAATTTCACCCACTGGCCGGAACTGTGCCAAATACCAGAAAATACTCGCTACTTTCTGGCCTGTAGGTCCAGATGAGCAGGTATTGGGCACAGCCTCTCTGTCACAGTTGCGCTTTTCGCTGCAACTGTGTTCGCTCAGACTGCTTCCTTCTTGAAGATGCAGGACGACTGAGAAGAGTTGCGGAAAGTGCCTTATCGCTCGGGCATGCGATCACAAGGACACAGCCATGCAAGGCAGCTACAGAGCGAGTGCCAAATTGCAGCCAGTCCCCACAGCCTTCAGGCCTTGTGCACAGAACCATTGGGTTTAGGGCTTGGGGTTTAAGGTTTAGGGTGGCGGCAGGTGGCTTCCCCCCGAAGCTATTCGCTGGCCGGAGCTCGTGGAGTCCGTGTTCGAGGCTACATTTTGGTATATCACTGCCTCGAACCATGAAACCAAAATCCTCAAAACACACTGAAATAGACCCTTCCCTTGGTATCGCCCACTGAACGCTTGACACCACGGGGCTCTCCGTGACTCCGATGTAACCATCCACCAGCATCATATTGACGGTGTCGCACTTGTCATCGAAGATACCCCAGCACTTGTGGCCCATACGAAGGCAAGCTTCCTGAATGTTTGTGCAACAGGCAGACCACCCTTCGGGTGCGAGTCGCTTCGCACTTCTGCAGGTAAGGATCCCTGGCAGAGGCCATGTTGCTGTAAGTCGTTCCACGGATCAGTTTCGTTGCCTGAGCTGCTTGAGGGCTTCTGCGCTAAGATCCCGATTCTTGCTGCCGAGAGGCCGGGAGATACACCTTCTCAAACTTCGTGTAGTTGTTCGCAAATCCTCTTCCAAGCACAGGCAAATTGAAATTGCCACATGGTGAGCCCAGGCGTGCAGCTTAGAGTCCGTCGCACTGGATAGGCGTGCTGGTCAACACCTGGTAAGGGTTCCAACACTCTCTATGCACTCTCGGCTGGAATCAACAGAGTAATAGCAAATCGATTGCCCAACACAGCAGTTGCAACAGCATTTGATGTTCAAGAACCCGGTAGTCCCCTCCCGGGCTGGCCGTGTTGGTGGCAGATGCGCAGCAAACACCAGTTCCCACAGCCTGGCCGTGCCTTGCGGGGATGAGTTCAGAGTTACTGGCTGCTTGTTTCTGTGGAGCATCGCCACACCTACGACAACCCATCCACAGCCAGGTGGGCAAGACTTGCACGGTTCGTGCGGCCTCAACACTCTCGTCTCTCGATCCCTCCCAAACCTTGCCAAAAGCGTGAAAGGCGGAATACCCGCGAAATTATCCGACCCTTCCCGTGACTCTCTGCTGACCTGTTCTTCAGCACACGCACGCCGTTGGAGACGCCGGAGGCGATGCACTCAGCTGCCTCGTCCAGTTCAGCATTGGCCTTGCTTGGGGCTGGGGCACAGCCACCGACTGCATGGTCATGCTAACATCTTCAATGCACTAACATCTTCACTGGATGCACAATCCGAGTACGCCATACATGCCGGTGTCAACCCGCTGCATGTTGATGTGGAAGAGTTTCTGAGCATGATTGCGGCAAGGGCGCGCAGCCGCTGAATCTGAACACCTGGGATGGTAGGTGCGAGCGGCAACGCTTTGCGTTCAGCGGTACTGTGTTGCGGGCTAGAGGACATGGAGAAGGCTTGCTCAAAAAGAGTCCTGTGAACTCGTCGGGCCTCACCGTACTCCTGCTTCTCCACGCGGTAGGTCTTCCAGACCGCCGAAGGGTCCTCTAAAAGACATGCTCAGAGGCCGTGGTGGGCGATCCGTGCCTGAAAAAAGTGGAAAACCCTGCACTCGGCTCTGGGGTCCACGTCGGTGCGGGAGACGTTCACCTCGTAGCTGCAGAACTGGGCGATGGTGGTCGTCACGGTCGTCTCGGAGCCTGAGCTAAGTCCTACATCTTGGTCGGACCTGCTGATGGACCTGCCGCATGATGCTTGCACATGGACAAGCCGCAAGGACTCCAGGACTCACAAGGTGCACTGCACTAGCTGTGGTAGAACAAACTCTTCCGTCTTCAGTCTCCCTTCAGCCCGAAGTTAAACCTATGTACGGACGGAGAGAACCTGCTTGATGCCAACGAGGCTTGGGTGGCTGGGGTCGAGTCCGAGCAGCCTAGCTTCATGCGAAGGACGCAGCTGCCGATGTTCGACTCCTTGCCACACAATCGGAGCTGGGCTGAGCTGTGGGGTCCCAGCGTGGGCCGGCCTTGACGGATTCCAGGTCCAAGCCAGGGGCCTCCGAGAGCAGTGGATTTGATACTCAGCTGGACGAAATAGAAAGACAAAGACACTCGATAACTCTGGGGAGGCAAGGACGGAGACTGGTTGATTCATTCATTTCGCGATCGAGCGGTTCAGACAGCGAGAGTCCGTGTGTGAGAGAGAGATAGATTGGAAGAGAAACAACATAGCAGGCGATCCAGAACGAGCGCTACCACAAACCTAGTGTGAAGCGAAGCGCATCGAAGCCCCGTTGCCATGAAACTTCTTCATCTCGTGGCGCTTTTAGTCTAGTGGTGGATTCGCCCGAAAGGAAGCTTCGAAACCCGCCTTGATCAGCTTAACCGGAGACTCCTCAGTGGCGCCGTCACACTTGGTGTCGTAGATGCCAAAGCAAAGCCTCAGGGAGCCGGGCTGAAGGGTGGGCTGTCTGCCGAGTGGCAAGGGCTCCGATTCATGTCCTAACCAAAGCATCTTGTCAGCCGCGATTGGATGTGAGAATCTGGCCTGCCCTCTCGCTCGGATGTACTTTACGGTGTCGCGTGAGAAATTCGTCTTAGGCCAAGCTACACGGAGCCCATCATCTCGCAAGCGGATTTGGCCTGAGATTGGGCACTGGTCTTCCCTCCGCACTCAAGTCTCCGCTCACAGCAGGACTCAGACAGCACCAACTTGCCTCTTCCATGGTTCCGAACGCTGCCACACGACCTGCAGCATTCAAGTCCCCAGCTGAACATCTTCATGTTTGTGGAAGGCCTTGCAATTCTGAGGGGCTTCCGGCCCCGTTTTCTTATCTACTTCTCCCAGAATGTTTCTGGCTTTGGTTTTCCTGTTGGAGGCGATTTGTCGGCTCAGCAGCCAGGTCTCATCTTGTGCTAAATGGTGCTAGAACTAGCTGAAAGGCAGAGAATGCACCATTAACATGCAATTCCTGGGCAGGGAGAGGTTGGCCCAACATGCGGAGCAGTATCGATGACAGCGTGCCACTGTTCGGCAACAGTTGCACATCCCATCACTTGCCACACAGCGCATCTCGAAAAGCTGCCACAGCTTGCAAGTACTTCGTAAGCATCACTTCAGCTCTAATCAGTCTCAGTGTTCTCACGTGCTCCAGCAAAACTTCTAGCGCGTGCCTGTGTCGGCATCGACCATATAGTGGTCCTGTGTCCTGAACAGAGTTCCAGATCAGCTACACTGACCCGGGATGGGACATCTCCGACAAGCATTAGCTCGTGGACGAAATCAAGAACACGCGATGCCAGGTTAGGATTCCGTGCACTCTGGGGTTTCAACGGATGGGCGTAGGGGGCGTAGGGCAAGTCAACAACAGCCGCCGGCCGCAGGGCTCGATAGAAGCCAAGTTTCACGAAGGCATTGTTGAAGGTGCTCCAGCTGTACCAGTCAATGGTACAGCACGAGGCAAGGCACTTGTTCGCCTCTCTTTGCAGGACCCGCAAAGAAAGCAATGCCGGCACACTGGTTCAACGAAATCTGCTGCTGGAATGTACACCATACCCACCCCCTCCTCGATTCCCTGGGCAGCATACTCAGTCTCGTTGAAGTTGGGGTCTGAAGGATGCAGGATGGATTGGAGTCCTGTTCAGCAGGCAGTATAGAGTGCTTCTTGGTAGGCAGGCGTGACGACCGGCTGCAGGACCGTGGGAGCTACCAGCCCAGACCTGATGCGCAGACTTCTGGCGTCACGAAACCTTAGCTTGCCGCCATTGAACAAATAGCGTGTGAACCGACTCCGGCCCGCATCAGGGCCGCTTCACGCAGCCAACACTTTGCACCCGAAGAGCTTGGCTTCTCGATGCCTGCGTGGCTGTCCACGCATTGGCTCCTTGCAGGCAATAAGAGGCCTTAATACTCCGGGTAAACACTGTTTTCGCTTTTCAGCATGGCCATTCTTGAGACGTGCAAGGCTGTGCTCGAAGTGAACATCCTAACTCCAGCCGGTCCTGACTGCGGCAGCGGAATGCCTGGCTAAAGAGCAGACGAATCATTGGATTTCGCTGGGCGACGATGTCTCTGGGCATCCACTAGATTACTCAGAATGGCAGACTGGCATGCGCTCCCCTCAATTGCTGACAAGCCTCCAACATATCCTGCTCCTCCTAATTCAGCCCTCTTCGCAACTCTCGGCATCCCGATAGACCTCTCTGCGATGCACGCATCGATGGCTGCATCCATATCGGCCGCTGAGAAGGCTTCCTCGGAACAAGCCGTGGTTCACCACGGAAGATAGATCTGGGGCTAAGTGCTTGCAGCACTATCTATGAGTTTCAAAAAAGCAGAGCACAGAATTTTGACAGTCAACAATGACCCACACCAAACAAGACACACCTGATGCCAGCCATTACTTTCGAGCTCTACAAAACCGTACAAGTACCCCGTTCAGCCCGGTGTCCAGCAGGCACCCGATTCGCTTGATGGCACGGTACTCGTACTTGAGGTCCTGGCTTCAGATTCGTCTCGTCACACCCCAGCTTTCCAACACACGAGCCCTGCTCGCGAGTTCATCAATGTCACGTCCAAACATCAGGAACTTAGAAGCACGATTAGTCAATGTGAAGTTGAGCTGCCCACAGAAGCCAAACGAGCTTACATGGGAAAGAATCTCAAAGTGTTGTCACAGAGACCTGTCAGTCAGCCCGAAGCGGACAATGCGAGATCCTGGATGGTCTTGTTGGAGGCCGTCACTTCGATCAACTGGGCAGAGACAGTTGTTCGCGGGGGGATCTTCATCAACATTCGTACACCGAACGTCATCCTCACCCTCAACGCCTAGCCCGCCAAAGAGGATTCTTCCTCTACAATTGGAGTTTGCCGGAGGCCAAGCAACGTAGTTGGACCACTTCGCATCATAGCACGCAGGGAGAGACGCACAGGACTCGTTGGTCCTGAGCAGTGAGCTCGAAAGCTTGTTGGGGAGGCTCGGCCGAACGATAAGTCGGTGTGGACATTGTAGGAGACCTAACGGTTCTAACGAGTAGGGCAGTTGCGGAAGCCAAACCAAACCCTTCCGCTGACACTTCCAAACACAGCCGAGACGAAAGTCTTCCAAGCCTAACGAAAACGGAAAAGGTCCTCTCATGCACCTGGCAGGCGGTCTCCTCAAGCTCCAGCTGCGCGGCCTGGCCTTGAAATCTGATACCCTCTCGCCTCTCGCGATACAAGTAGCAGATTAGCACAAATCTAGGCGCAGCTGCTTGCTCTAGTTGTCTCTGGTTGATAGAGTTTTTGAGTCTGAGGCTGTGATGCGAGAGTCTGAGATGGTGCGAGCCCGTCTCTTTGGGCGGATGTGTTCAAGAAGCCTTCCTCTGCCTGAATTGTCATGTTGAATTGCTCGAGTCGCATCGGCAAAGAACGTGAAGAGATGAGAGGAGACACACAGGAGACATTGCATGCTAAGTGCTAGCATCAGGCTTTTTCACGACACACGGCTTCAGTTCGACAATGCATACCAAGTTACAAGCCGAGATTTTCTCGAAATACTCGATTTCCTGCGGCGGAGCTCAGGACCCAGCAAGCAAAACTAGCAAGCTGCACAGGTGTCCACTTAGCTGTCCCAGCCTTGTCTGTGCAGTTCCACTGGGTGATGTTCTGCGTCACGTTCTCCAGCTTGTAATAGGTTTTCCACCATGCCAACTCGCGAGGGGGCTTCAGGTTGAAGCGACCATTGGAGCAGCTAGAGTACTGGAACTGACTGGAACTGTCTCTACGGTGGCCAAGGTGACTGGCCTGCTTGTTCTTGAAGTGGTCACGCCTCGGTCAGGCGAGAGCTGCTAGGCAGCATTGGGCTCGCTAATGTTGTCAAAGAGGTCGCCCCTCCACTACAAGCCATGGTGCAGAACTTCCGCACATTACTCCGCATGTTGCCAGCCCTCTCGAAATTTACACTGAACTGGAAGCCTCTGCTCACTGCCAGGGTGCATGGAGCCCAGGTAAAGCAGCACGTCGTCTCCCTTCACTGCGCACTCCTTCATGTCAAAAAGATTCGAGGCTCGGGGACGGAGGATCTCACAAGCGCTTGGCGGTCCTCTGGGCTCTCAAAGATGTTAATGCCTGTCCAGGGCGGCGGCTTACCAAACTCACTCCCCACATCTCCCGGTCATCCCTTGAGAGATCTGCCTGAGAACTCAGTCGTCAGCGTCTGCTACAGAGAGATGAGGCTCTCGCGACTTGACTTGCAGGCATCCAGCTCCTCGCAGAGTGAAACTCCGGCCCAACCGGTTTAAGGCAGAGCCTGCGCGGATTGCGAAAGCGACGCGTCACGCCATGTCCCCTAGCATCCCTCCGAGTCGTTTGCAAACGTCCCTCATGCATGGAGCACACAGCTCGGCACCCAATGACGAGTGCTCTTCCCACAATGGCAGCGTCGCTGAGACCCTCCGACGGCGTCCCCCTTCTTGCCTGCTTCTTGCCAACGATCCCCGTGCGGCAAGCAGTGTGTGTCGCACGAAGCGGGGTAAAGTCGCCAGTGAAGCCTTGGATATCGATTCTTGGTCTAAAAAACGTCACCAGTTACCAGATAAAACAGTAAAAATTTCCGGAAAACGAGCTCAGGCGTGGCACCTTCTGGAAGGAAGGTTGTGTTGCCAGAGTACAGCGGGCAACCCACGGAGAGGTTTGCAAAGGACTGGCCGGGCTTCAGGACTCCATTTCAACGGCTTGGAGTTCCGCCCTGCTTGCTCTGAGAAGCTTTCGTGAACGTGTGATTGCTATGATACGGAGTCTGATAAGGTTACGACGCATCAAGAAGGTTGAACCCTGGGGTGTGATCGTGTGTCTTGACGCTGCCTTTCCCTGAACTGCCTTTTCTTGATCCCGTCCAAATCCATGAAATTCAAGAGCACTGTGCAAGGGTCCTCTTGGCAGGCACCATCGGCCACGCCCGCAGCATTGAGAACCTCCTCCTCCATCTTCTTCAGCTCCTGCACAAGTGTTTATGCTCCGGGGCGGACTTCCACGGCAGAAGTTCTTCCTCAACTCCTTGGCAGTACACAACGCTGCATCGGCTGCATCAACTAAGATAACTATGTAGCCCCTGAGCTTTCAGCGCCAGAGCCCGCAGCCCATTCCCAACACGGCCGACTTAAGCTTCCAATTGAGAAGACCTGTGCCAGTCACCTGAACCTTCCAGCGAGCCCTCATCAAGGACCGCAAATAGCCATATCGCATGCCCCTGTAAGCAACCTTGGAGCCCCTCTGCATGTTCTGTCCCCTTTGATCTGCGTGACCAACTCCGTCACGTTGCCGTCAGCGCCCTGGCGCAAATCATCACATTTCCCCTAACGGCGGTCCTTTAAGTACGAGCAGTTTCTATAGGTTTGCCTCAGCTGCTCAATATCATGCAATGCCAACGCACTCAAGCCCAGGACCACAACTAAGAAGGGGAGACGATGCAGAGGCTTGTTTTGGCTTCTTACAGGCTCACAGCAAGGAAAGCCACAATCACAATACATCACAATACAGTCTCCAGCGCTGGTAAATCGAAGGCGAACAACCTCTGGCCGCTGGCCTGGGACTGCTTTCGGGCAAGCTTTGCCTGCTGTGCGAGCAGCATGACCTCGGAGACTTGCATTCACATTCCGCGGCATGGCCTCTTAAAGTTGTTGTTGTTCTTGTTGTTGCTGCTGCTGCTGCTGTTGCGTAGAAACAGCTAGCCGCTAGCCGTGTAGCGTATGCATTGACAGGCTCTAGGCCGCAGCGATCCGACACGTGCATATCTGATTTTTTGCTTGGAACATCGGGTCTTCGTCAATCCGACCGTTAAACAGAGACCTCCTGTGACCAGAACATCCAGAACCAGGGTCCATACATGAAGCGCTTGCAACCTACATGAGAGCCTGAAGACGTCAATTCCTCCACTTACACTTCAAGACACCACATGACGAAGCGAGGAAGCGTAAGAGGCACAATCAGAGACTATCGAGCGGCCATAGTCTCCATCTCGGTAGCCTTGGCCTGTGGCATCTTTAGGGGGTGCCGGAAGCTTCGGGCCCTGTTCGCCTGGACAGTAGAGACCTTTCAATAGAGTGTGCCAGTAAGAATCATTCCGGAGCGTCACCGAACCCCACGCCTTGGACTCGCTTGGCTTCGGCACATTAGCAAGCAGATTCACGATGCTGTCCTGCAATGAGCGAATCGCAGGGCACGCGCGGGCACGAATTGATGCGCAGTCGCTGCCAGCACACGGACGTTTGCATTGTTCAGCGGCTTCTGGCTCGGCCGTTCTTAGCACAGCCCCAAGAGTCTCCTGTTGGTTCGGAATGGGAACCATCTTTGCCGCTTCTGAGGTGGCGAATGCCACAAACCTGAGCTTTCGAGCCCTGACGGTTCCCCGTTTGGGCAAGGCCGGCAGCACCCAAAAAACTGACGAGCTGAAGTCGTTCGAAGGAGCAAACCCAAGAGCTGGAAGGACATGGTCTGCAAAGGAAGAGATGCCTGGGATCAGACGGGTCTTCCTGACAGACCTGGGCTAAGCCTAAACTACATGCTTTGCCAGCCACTTGTAGAGCTGCTGAATCCAACGTGCTTTAGCCGCGGCTCTTCCGTAGCCTTCCTATTGGCACTAGACTTGCTGTGCCCCGAGTTTTCATGGGCCAAACATGCCGCCGGGCTGCACAGACAGAAGTCCTGCACTCAGGCTTGTCACGACAATTCAAACTCAAAGGGTCTGAAAGGCTGGAGACTCGGATGCAAGCATCCGTACGTCGCGTCCTGTCTCGAAACCTCACAGTTCTGAATCAAGATCGCAAAGCCAGACGGGTGCAGTCCTTGCTACGTTAACGGGTCCCTGGACCCTTGGTTCTCTCGAGCCGAAGATGGCTGAGGCTTGGCCAAAGCAGAAAGTGGATTTGGGTTACGAAATGCCGGCTCGAGGGTTGCCGAAGATGCTGCCGAATCGGGGAGAAGCACGAAGCATCCTGGTGCCCACAAGAACTGCGACCTGGAGGCTCTGGGTCTCCGGACCCCACTGTGACGCTGGCCTTCGCCGGGCTGGCCCTGGAAACGGCCCGTGCCCGCGCTCGAAGCCTTGCTGTGCCACGGGGCCACCGGACTCTCGGACTGCAGTGTCCTCCACAGCGCCCAAGGGCCTGACCCCACTCCTGGCGAGTATCCTTCTCAGCGTCACCAAAGTCCTCAACACCGCAAACACCGCAAACACGGCACATGAGCTCGAGTCCAGCACAAAGCGGCTGCTCGCGGCCCCCTCGCGCCTCGGCCTCGGAAGCGCCATCAGTGTGCCAGTCCGGCCGCGGCAGAGGCGACGGGCTCTGCCTGGCGATCGCTCTCGGCTTCTCGGCTTCGGCTTAAGTGCGATAGGAGAACTCTGGAGTCCTGTTATGTCCTTGTTAATTCACACAGAGCTGTGAGAATTCGTGGATAGGGCTGTCTAGGTGTTGTCGAAGGTCACATACGACAGGTTTGCACATGCTTGCCCAAGCCATCCCGATGGTCTGCCCATGAAAGGGAATTATCATGTTCTTGTCTATGCTGCACGGACTGCAGCAATCGCATCTTTACGGTAGCGGTAGCGGGAACAGGCACATGCTGCCATGGGCGTGACGGAAGTCATTCAGGGCTTGAGCTGTTCCCTTCTGAGCACCCTACGCAGAGCTCGGGGGCCGTGTGCTCGCGCGGGAGCCAAGGCCTACACGTGAGACCGGGCGGCAGCTTGGCCTTGGCTCGGGCTCGGGAGCCGCAGCCGTAGGAGCAGAAGGGCTCAGAAGGGCGTTGTTTTGACTGCGTGCATGCACGGGGCGTGGAAGCCCGATCGGGTGCCTCCGAAAGCTCTGCATCTGCTTGGAGTCCTTGGCACTGCAGACTCTCTTGACTCTTCAAAACGCAAGCCGCTTGCACTAACACTGTTGCAATCCACTGCACCTGACTTGGGCAACTCCAGCCCGAAGTCGACGCACCGCCTGCAGAAAGCGGTATCTTTAATCGCTGGAACGCTTGAGGGTGTCCGCCTCAGTGCTGGCACCAGCTGTGGCCGATAGAGCAGGAAACGGATGTCGATCTGGGGACCGAAATGGCCGACCTAGCTGTGACTGACTCCGACTCCAGCAGAGGCCAGACATGAAACGAGGCCCAAACGAGCCACTCCATGTCTGCGGGAGGAATCCGAATTTCCTAGCGTCAAGGCATGTGGCCGAGCTGACAGAGCCGAGTCCGGGATCCGGGCCTCCGAGGACTGGAGGCTGCCCTCAGCCTCCAACCTAAGGCCGTCGCGATGCGCCCAGAACTTACCGCCCCCAACGCCTGAGCTGAGGCCCCTGCTCGGCGTAGAGCGCTTCGCCGATCTCGGTAGGAAGGCCGAGGCCCGCCACCTTCTCGGCTCTCCGCTCGGCTCTCCGCTCGTACGAATGGTGCTCTTCTCTTCGCCAAGGCCGGCGCGAAACCTTGGCAGTCTTCCAGGCACACTGAAGCATCGAACTGCGATGGGGGCGGTTTGGGATGGCAGCTTGGGTGTCTGCCCTCTGGGTAAATCCTTCACTTTCGTGTCACAGGCACACGCTGCTGGTAGGCAGGACACTAGGTCACCACTCTCTGAGGAAGCATCCCCTTTTGGTGACAGGCACGCCAAGCTGTTGAGCAGTGATGGCTGCTATGCAAGCCATGCCGGCATTTATACCTGTTGGATCCTTGCGGCTGTGAAGTGGCCGCGAGCTCGAGGATAGTTCTGGGTGCCATAGGGGTGCTCTAAAGGGATCTAAAGGGGCTCTGATGCTCCAACGACCTCTGCTGGACTGTTAATCGCTCGTCTGGCAACAAGGGTGCCTACTACCATGACTTCCAGGCTCAACAAACAGCGTAAGTCCGCTAAAGGATGCTTCGGGAAGGCCGGTCTTTGAGGATCCTTCTCTGGCAAAAGGGGCTTTGGCGGAAAAGTCGCCCCTTGCCGGATGCGGCTAAGCCGCCGCGGAGAGCGGGAGACCACGGAATAAAATCGATGACTGGAGCTTGAAGCTCGACTGATGTGTGCCTAGCAGCCTAGCAGCCAGGCAGGCACGCAGACAGACAGACAGACAGACAGACAGACAGACAGACAGACAGACAGAGACAGACACACTTGCCACTTGCTTCATGGCCGGCTCTGCACGAATTTCTTCATTCCCCGAAAAAACGAGTGCGTGATCAAACGCTTGTTGGGAACGAAGATCACTTGCCTGGACCTCGGCATTCGTCCCAACACAAGAAACTCAGTTGAGGTCCGACGCAGCTCGGATGCTTAACGAATGGTACCAGATGCCCGCACATCCACGGCAACACTAAGGAACAAAAACCAGCAGGGTCAGCCGGTTGCACACGACGGCACCTAAATACCACCACATTGGCACAGTGCCACAGACGACTTCGAGCTGTTGCGCAATGGTGAGACACTGCTACCGCACAAAACAGTGACAGCGAGCAGTGGGGCCACCAAACATACCACAGTGGTCGCAAACCATAGGGGCACCGCGGCTGTGAGGAAGCACCGTCATTAGGTTGACCGCGGACCATGGGAATATCACCGCTTGGAGAACGTGCCGCCATTATGCCAATGGCAACACCCTTGGCACGGTCACCCCATGGGCAAAACCCCATCAAGCAACTTGTCCCGGTGCCGGCTCTGGTCATGTCCACCAAATCATCACAAAGCAGCAACAGGAGAAACATCATCACAAAGCAGCAACAGGAGAACGTTGCCCAAAGACCCAGGAAGGAGACACGAAGGCTTTTTCTTGCCTACAATTTTTTGTAACCTCCAATCTTTACGCGGCAGCCGAGGCTCTAATCCAGACGCGATAGTCCTCAGAGGAGCACTCGCAGCTGTTCAACTTTCCACAGGCTGCAAGATGCTCTCGGCGTGTTTCTCCGAGCGTCTGCGCCCTCGGTGCCCGGAGACCAGGAGCCGTCGACGCCGGAGTGCTTCGGGCCCAGAGCAACACGCAGTGCAGGGGGAGAGCCGATCCTCGGAAGCAGCTCAGCAGGGCCTGTCGCCACCGGGGCCCAATTTCAAGACGCCTACAGAAAGACTAAGCCTGGCCACTCTGCAATGTACAGGTCGTGATCTGCACACAAGATTTGAACTTTGTCGTCCACCTGCACGGATTTGAGAGCTGAACGTGGTCTCGCACTCAAACAGACAATGGCCTTGATCCCAGCCCTCCGGCGCAGCTGCAGCAGCGCCTTGATGCGATTTCGCATGTCCTGGCAGGGCGCATGTACGGAGGCTCGAGGCCCCCGAATCCAAGAGCGGATGAGTCGGCAGCAGCGAGCCGGAGGCCTCGCCCCAGTCGCAGATGTGGTCCCAAAAGATGCAAGGGATACCTCGACGAGTGCACAGTTCAAACTTGAGGTCGACCCCGCGAGGCTTTGCATGGCTGTGCCTGGGTGGGTGAGGATGTAGGCATAGCCCACCAGCACCTTGTCGTTCGGAAAAGGCCTGGGCTTCTTGCTGCCATTTGCTGCCGCTGCTTGGAAACTCTTTTTTGGCAGAGTGAACGCGCCGAGGCTTCTGCCAGTGACCCTGGGTACTCCCTGTGTCGTGGTTGTCGAGGAAGGTCACGGCGTGTGTCGGCATCCAGCCCAAGAGGCCTGCCATTAAGCTTCGAGCTGCAAGGATCTGCCTGGCTTGCCTTTGGAGTATTTGCGCATGCAAGTGAGCTCATGCATTGATGTCTTGTTAAACCGGTCCTTATGACGTGCAGCACCGTTCTGTTTGCATGGAGGTTGCTGCCGGCAGCATGGGCTTAAAAGTTACTCAAAGCTCGAGGCACACAGAGCAAGATGAACAGACCTGCATGTCGCTACATGCTGCATGACGCCACGAACAATCTGTAGCTCGGCGATCAAACAATAGGTTTATCTCCGCCTGCCTGGAGGCTTGCCGTTTGAGTCCTTGAGCCGCCAGTACTGCGTGTTGCGAACCGCTTCCTGCTCCATTCACAGCCGCGTACGTCCAATCTCCTTCCACCGTGGGCCTGGAGGATACCTTTGGTGGTGAAATCGAAGGCGGTGCTCCTCAGGAGCACTTGGCGAGCAGCAAAGCCAAGAATAAAGCAATCAGCAAGAATCTCAGGAGCTTTGCCAAGGTGCTCTTTGTCCGTGCCATTGATCCAGTTCACAGTATCCTGCCTCACGAAACCCAGGCTGCACGCTGCAGTCGAGAGCCCTGCTTTTGGGCATCTGCCTGTGCTTATCCTGGTTGTACTTCAAACCGTCGTGATCGTACCTGAAATGGCAAGGCTCGGGCTGACGAAAGAGATACCACGCCAAAAGGCTTCCATTCTTGCAAGCCACTCCATGTCCAACCACAGCTCTCCGACAGCCCAGGATGGCTCACTCTTCTTGCCTCGCAGCCCCGCCCAGGCAACTCTGCAATGTGTTGTCGTTCCCACGTGGCACTGATTCGCAGCGGGTCAACAAACCACTCATCTGCAACTTTGCGGCAGTAGTGGCCGACATACTCGGCACCATAGCCTGGTCTTTCCCCATGCAGTGCCACGACAGCTGCTTTCAAGTGCTGCAGGGAGCTTCTGCAGTGCGACTAAGTAGCCCTTGACAAAGTCGAAGCGCCAGGCATCGAAGCCGATGTCCAGACGGAGCCAGCGCAGCCAAATAGCGATGCTGCTTTGCACCTGTGGACTTTTGCAGGCGTGCGGTGGCATGCGGAAGGTCGGGCCGCGCTGGCCGGAGATGCGTGCTCTTATCTACAGAAGCACCTTCTTGTTGCCGTGGTCGATGTCGGGGGCGGCGTCGAACTTCCCGTCCAAGTGACCGGGTCCTGCTCTGTAAGCAGCAGATACGGTTTGTCTTTGTTTGAGTTGACTGCTACGTTCTGCAGCGGACTTCAAACATCTTCAGGAGGCCAATCCTCGCTCCCCGGTTCCATCCGAAAACTGGTCGCCAAGGGTTATGGCCCAGCCTGTGCAACAGTTGCTCCATACTCCAAAGCGATGACGAAAGGCAAGGCACATAGTCACACCAACTCGTCAAGTGTGCTGACCCATTTCAACTAACACATGCCACCTTGCCAATCCATGATGCCGTGAAAGCTCTTCCGGGACTCGATGCCGGTGCTGGTGAACACATTCCATCGTCCCTGCTCGTCCTGTCACATGCGTTTCGGCTCTCGGGACGTCAGAAAGACCGCACTGACCTGTTCTGTCCTGCTTGTCCCCGCAGCGATGGTTGATGACGATGTCTGCCACGCCGCGCATGCCCTCAAAGTCTTGCCAGATGCACGCCCTTCCCGACAATTCCTACTGCACCAAAAACAAGATGCATCCACACTGGTTTCGCACCACAGTAGAAACACTAGAAGCGCTTGTGAAACCTAGTATTTGCTCGCAGCAAGTCACACTATGAGATTCTATCCGTGCTGCGAGCTTACAAGCTCCAGTGTACAGATGCGCTTTTTCTACACACAAGAATGCACAAGCCGCGATACAAGTCGTTCTTCGGATGCCATGCAGGAGCCAGAAAACACTGCAAACATCGTGTCCGATTTAAACAATGTTGGCAACATGCCATTTCTGGTAGCACTCCTAGCCAGGTGGCCTTTACCATTGTACCTAGGTCCCGCCCGGCCCGCTTGCGGAGCCTTCGCATGCAGCGATTTGAGAAGTGACTTCAGCGCAGCCTGCGCAGCTCTGTACAATCTTCCAAGATTTGCATTCTGACACCGATTCCTCATTCTCTCGGAACACGGCTTGATGGGTATTGGTGAGTCTGGATAGTATTTCTTCGGCACACATAGTCGCCCCTTGCCGAACACTTGTGCCGGCGGCTATTCTGCAAACGCAGCTGTTCAGCCCTTAAGGCATCGCGTCTTTCGTGATCAGTTGACAGAGACTGAAGATCTGAAGGGTAACCGTTTTTTTCTCGGGATCAGCGACAAGCTGGAACTTCTGACTATCAGCGACTACGCGTTGTGCCCGGTTGCCTCGGCTTCGCACACTAGTCGTCCAACGAGTTGCTTGTGATGGTTAACGCTCTCTCAGTCCTGTGCCTTTCCGCTCCCCCTCCCGGCAATAAAAGTCAGGTTTCGCTGAAGTAGTGAATAGAAGCGGCACCCCGCAAAAAAAATCCCACCGCACCCCCCGCCACGCCTGCCACCCTCAAAACGAATGCATCATGAGTCAATGAGCATCATCGGCTCTCCTCGGCGGGTTTCCGCTTCCCGACGCTGCACCGACCGTGCGCCGAGCCACGCGATTTTGGCGATTTTAGAAAGGCGTTCGAGGCAGCAAAACCAGGCCCACGTGATGCTCGTGATGCCTTCTTTTTGCCTGAGATCCCTGGCGTTGTTCTTTGTCTGCGGAAGACCCGTACCTGTACCACTGTGGAAGAAGGGGCGGCGGTGGTTGTGGTGGCCGTGGCGGTGGTAGTAGTGGTGGTGGTGGCGGTGGTGGTTCGCATTGATAGCGATGATGGCCATGACGGTGGCAGTGGCGGCGGCGGCGGTGGCGGTGGCGGTGGTGGGCGGCGGTGGTGGTGGCGGGGATGGTGACGGCGACGGCGGTCATATACTGGGCTTGCATTTGTTTAGCTAGAATTAACCTCTCTCTGTAGTATTTGTCTTGCATTTCATTTCATTTACATGGTCGTAGGAAGATCGTCTGCATGTCTTTCATGTTTCAAATTGCCGCTGCACACAAGCTGGGGCCTTTCTTGAACCTGCTTATCTCGGCGTACCCCGATATCCGTAGCGCATGCTTGCAGTGACGAACGATTGACTAGATTGAGAGCTTCCAGGACAGGAAGCATTCGTGTTGCGGCAGCGCAACTCTAGCGAAAGCTCTGATGATGTCATTGTTTCTCAACCGAACTATATATAGTGCACCAGGAGCAAAGGCCAAATTGACATGTCTCCAGAAAGTCTTGGATCGCCGGCTTGGTATTCCTAACTACTCAGAAGTGATTTTCTGACAAACCCTTCGTCCATCAAACCACCATCAACTCTCACAGTCCATGTGTCCCTGCCAATGGAATGCTCAACTACACGGTGGCAAAGCAGGCCGAACCTTCTTCCCATAGGCAGATGCATCGAGGTTGAACAACTGCGATGGCAGGTAGCCCTGTGAGAGCGAAAACATCCATGCAGTCTTTCCGTCTCAGGCCAACGCAGGTTCTATTCTTGCAGGGATTCACAGCGCAAACTCAACGAGGTTGAGGTTCAGGGTTCGAAGCCAGGAGTTGGCATGGTAGCAGGTTGAATTCACTGCACATCTCGCTTTCCATGCCGCATCCCCCCTTGTAAACCCTCCTAGCTGGAAGAACACCTTCCTGCTTCTTAGATATTGATGTGTCCTCTTTGTGTTGACTGGAGCTCCACATCTCAAAGTATGCAAATTGCATATTCAATTTCTGAACACTGAGTGCCTTAGCCACCAGGGCCAAAACGGCCTAGACAGCCTTACAGCAAATCTCGAAATTCGAAGCTCGTATTCTGAGCACACTTCTTCACTCCCTGCATTTGCCAACACGTCCATGCGGCTCCGAACTGTGCCGCAGAATTCGGGCAAACTTTGTCCAAACCGTACCGTATCTCTTCATCCTCACTGTGGGGCCTGGGGTGCCACAGACTGCGAGGGAGGAGGCAGCCAAATATCCTTGCATCGCTCTTGCAGCTGTTCGGATCTTCGTTGAGTCACTGGATCAAAGACCGATCCCTTTCCCACTTTATAAGGTCCACTGCCCTGAACCCAAACCGGCCGGGTGGGTGGACGAAATCTTGAGCCGCTTTTGAGTATTATGCCTCCAGTCAGACCCCGTACCCCCATTTAAACATCAGAAGCCTTCGACACCAACTTGTTCCAAACGACCAATTTCTTGCACCACCGGGCATGACGCCAGCCTGTCACAGTCTTGTTTGCGAGGCTGGAGCGGTGTGCAACGCTTGACGATCGGAGCAGCAGAACTGCACAGCTAGGCTTAGGTAAACTTTATCTAAGCATGAACCATTACTCGAACTTCCATATCAAAGCTCCGTGATGCCCACGTCGGCGAGCATGTCCACCTGCGGTCAGCGCTCAGCATCCAGCCTAGGCCTAGACTTAGACGTGCTGAAAAGACACTGCGCCCCTGCCTGGCCTTGGACTCCACGATGCCGTACCAGTTTCCTTTGCCAGCCTTGTGGCTCTCCCAGTTGAAGCCTCCGGCACATGGGAACTCCAAATAGAGAGAGAGCGAGAGAGGGAGCTAGACAGTCACAAGAGCCAAAAGCCTGACGATTAATGCCACTGCTGCAAACCTTCGCCTAAATTTTGGTTTCAGCCACAGTCAAGCTTCCGCTCATAGCCATAGCCTTGCAACATCACCGTGTGGGACGGATCTGCGTACTCTGTGATCTTTGCCATCTCCTTGTGTGCCACGCGACAAGAAGCTAGGTCAGAGTCGCTGCTCTCGCTGAAATTAGCTGGTCCCGCATCCCAAGCACCGTCCTCAAGGAGGGCGGCGCTGGCGACACGCCTGAGCGTCTTTTCTCGGCTTCTCAAGACGTGGCGGCTCTACCGTGCGAGCCGGGGAAAGTCTTGCTGCCCGCGCACCGCTGCTGCATGTTGAGTCGTTCCCGTTCCAATTCCACGAGATGTGACTCCTCCGCTTCCTCAGCTTCCGAACTTACAAACTCAGCGGAAAATGTGACGCTTCCTTTTGTTGAGTTGCCGCTTCCGCACAGAACTCGTCCATGTCCACCAGCATCAAACTTGCAGTGCGACTCATCCTTGGGCAGAGTCAAGAGGCCCCTAGCCGGCCCCAGCTTGGATGCTTGCAAGATGCCACGACTACTTTCAAGGAAAAGCGTCTGCATGTTGAGCGAACCATCGGAGTTCTGGAAGAGGTGCCGCGACCTCGGCACTGGCCCCTCTCCCAACGCCGAGCTTCAGTCGCCCTGGGCCTGAACCCTCTGAGACTTGAGCTGGCGCTTCTGGAGAGGCGGTCCTTGCTCCGTCGTCCCATCAGTCTGGCAGCCGTGCGAGGTAAGGAAGACTCGGAGAGGGCTTGGCCAAGTTCTGCACCCTGCTAAACGAAACCGAATTCCATCTCGATGCGAACCCTGCATGAACTCTTTCTCCTCGCACGGGACAGGCTCTTGGGCTGCAGCACTGCATCCATCGAAGACACACCATGCAGCAACAACCTAAATTCTTGTGCATCGGATAATCGCAACTTGTAATCTGCCCCCGAAGGACACAACTCAGCGAAATGAGAGATGGCACTGGTGAGCCCTCCTCAAAGGCATTAATACCACCTGCTCCAGGCTTGAAGGGTGGTCAACCGCAAAAGAGGGCATAGACCCCTTGGCGGGTTTTCGTGGCTCCTTTTGGCTCCGTATGGAAGGTACCGAAGGGGAGTGTGCCCCACACTCAGCAGCCAGGCTGCGGCTATGACAGGACGGAGGGCGCGGACAAGGTGCCTATGGCAGATTGCACAGCCCTGCACTGCATGAAACTGCGTCCTTTGTATTTTTTGTGACCTCCTTTCCGCCTGCCTATCAAGTTAGAACGCCTTAAAGGCTGAGATTGTACGAACGAGACTGAAAGAACAATAACATAACAACATCCCAAACATCCTCAAGATAACTACCAAGCTTTCCTACAGAGCAGATAAAGCCCAGTAGTCCAACATGAAACTGCATCCAGGGTTCAGGGTCGGGTCTTGAAACAAGAAACGCCAAACCTACACCCTTTCACGCTTGCACTAGCACCTCTCTGCAACAGCACCTCTCTACGATGACTGCACCCGGCCCCTGACTGAAAGTACACCTAGTTTCCGTGGCTGGAAGCTCATTGACTTTAGCATCGCCATCATGGACTCTGTGAGTTGCTGGCAACAAGGACAACTCTGAGCCGGATAAACACACCCAAACCGAAGCCCCGTGTTCACAGCATCTGAATCTGCATGCACACTTATGTCAGGTGAAGGGAGCACACCGTAGGACTCCCCCAACAGGAATGCCAGCAATGACGCTGTGGTGAGCCACCTTGCCAGTTTGAGGAGCAGCCTGTTCCAAACATGCTCCTGGTAGTATAGTTGCTGGCGCTTGTCCGAGTTTGCCCCGTTGAACTAACTGAACAGTCCTGATGGATATCATCGAGACCCACTTTGCGGGCTCGCGGAAAACATGTCCGACATCTCAGCCGAACCATCGCAGATAAAAATTTCCAGCTACTTGTCAAGGAGGCTTGACAGAAAGCCATGGCCTCCCTACAAACCGATGGTGTCCTCGGTCGACTCGATCTGATAGTCCTTCTCAGCTTGACGTCTGGCGTCATGAGCCTTCTGCAGCAGGGCATGCGGGATCGAGGGCGACGCCTCAGACATCGTCAAATATGGCAGGGCTTCCGACGCTTGCGGGAGATTGTATGCGAGGCCTGCGAGGGCTATGGAAAGGTGATGTCACCACATTGTCGTCTCAGCCATTGTAGTTAAGAACAAACACTCTCCGGGCTGTGCTTGTTTGATGGGCTGGGGCCTGGGGACGGCTAGGGCTTAAGCTATTTTCAAGATAAGATTCCAGACCACGAGCAGAGTAGCCGGAGAAGAGTGCTCCCCTTTCGTGGATAGTGTTGCTGTAGCCTCGGCGGCACTGCACTCACCAGCACAGAGACCAGGAAAAATACAATCGGGCAGCGCTGGGTTCCAGGCTTAGCCTGGTATGGCCTTGCTAGTAGCATTGCTAGCTTTGCTTTAGCAAAAGGCGCGACCGCCAGTGCCGCCGACCCTGCATCCTCGATCGGACCCTCGTTTTTCCACCGGGCCGCGCGGGACCTCGCCCGGAGGGCTTTCGGAACATGTACTCGTTTCGCAGCCATTCCCCACGGTATGGCGGGTTTCGGGGCCCCATGCACGACCCAGAGGGCCAGCCGGCGAGCATCATGAGCACTCGAGGTGCCGGCAACCGGCCTTGAAGCGCGAGGCGATGTTTTGCAAATTTTTGAACGTTGCGGAAGCCCGCAAAGGGCGCGCATCATCAGCATCAGCGGGGTTCGCCGGAGGGGTGCGCGTGGCCTTGCTCCAGGCTTCTACCTGCGCTGCCCGCGCGTGGGCGCAGCCCCTAGAATTGGGCTTGGAATGCACGAACAAGTTCAGTTCTCTTCGTGGGCTACTGAGACTGTTCTGTCGAGTGGCGCTGCGTACGGGAGACGAGCTCCGAGATCTTTTCCTCCTGCGCAGACGTGGAGCGGATTTCGGATTTTGGCCTCATAGCAAGGCGAGCCTCCGGGCATTTGTCAGTGATGAGGGCTCCCTGCTCGTCCATAGTTTCGATCCTGGGAACCGTCCGGCTCATCGGAAAGAGAACTGCAAAACAGCTGCTTTTAGAAGATGTCTTTGCTTTCTATGTCCACCCGGAGCCTTCGTGCTTGGAATCTCCAAGCTTCTAAGAACCGAACCTCTGTTCACCGAGCTACGTTGGTTTTGCCGTTCGCACAGGCATTGTGGTTGCCTTTAATCCTTTACCACAAGCCTAGCTACGAGGTGTACTCGCGAGCAGGTTCTGGCATGGGCTGCTGTATCTGAGTTGCTGTTTATGCCAGATCCGGAGGCCTCCACCAAAAAAGGACTGGGCCAAGGACTGGGCCATGGTTTGCACTGGCTGCGGAACCAAGAGGTACTCTGCAGGGTTTTGAATTGAAAACTTCCAAGTTTTCCTCTGGCTGCCTTGTTTCCCACTGAACTAAGGCACTTGTATTCAGCAAGGTTCCAGCTGATGTACAGGAACCCGAAGATCTGCAGAAATTGCCAGAGTGGGCCACCCGCTTGGGCAGCAAGCCTGCAGGTGCAAATGAGCCTTTTGAAGCAAAGGAGCTCTATTCGTGCGGCATGGCACAACAGCCTCGACACATGTCCAATAAATTTTCTTGGCCCGCCTGCAAAACTTGGCGGCATCAAGGCCGATGTGGTAGCAGGTGCCGAAACCTCGGCCGGGACCACGGGCCGAGCGCGCCTAGCCGCTCTTCGCTCGCGCGGCTCAGCGTCTTCGCTCTTAATGCGGCGCAGGAACTGGCATGGAGCCGACCCCGGTATTGCCACTCGGCCCAGAGCGTCGGCAAGCAAAACACGAAGCCTGGAACGGGCAACAGCCCAAACAAAAAAGCAAGTGGGCAAAGCGGAGGATCAGAGTACTCCGCTTTGTATCTTCCGCAGCCTTCCCGAACCCGCTCGCACTGAAAGGCTTCGGCGGGCTCGTAGGACATGAAGCCTCCAACAACAATACTCACGAAAACACGTCTGCTTTGTGCAAGTCCATCCAGGCCGCCAGGCCTGACTCCAGAATGCACACCTCCGAGCAACTTTCTTCAGGGATGAAGGCATCGTGCCCCTTGGTGGTCACCTCACGGTGCGAAGATGTGAAGCCACATATCCGTCATGCAAGGAACAACACACGCGACAGCGACAGCCGAAACAAACTCAGTGATTCTTTCAGTTTCAAACTGAAAGCCAGCTTTAATTTCATTGTCAGCGTGTCAAACTGAACCATGACACCGGATGACGCGAACTGCATGCCTTTCAGAGATGAACAATACTCCATCCGGTCGGTCAGCTGGTTTCTGGTCACAGTAGCATTGCACATTCCTTCATATTTTGCTGTGCTGTAGAACTAAAAGCTTAGAATCACAAGACTCAATCTAGCTGCTGAGTACTGTTGTCTTGTGTAGATACTGGTTGATTCCAGCCATTCTGAACAAGGTAATCTCGCCCGTTCTAGCATCATCTGCACATCGAGTCCGTGAATTTATGTATGAAACATTCGACTATGGTCTGTTTTCTTTAACATCCTTGGCAGCGTAGTTTGATTATCTTTCTCTTTGACTATCTTAGACGATGGGCCTCTGTTTAAGCATACTCGGATGTAAACAGATGCATTTCACATCGAAGCGGCCCGCTCGACCATCGCACCATGGCACAGCGCCTTGAAGAAGTGCTGGTCCTGGAGGCCGCAATAGAATCCTACACAAATGCAGCTAAGTAAACTGCCTTTGCTTTGTTTTCAATTGCCACACGCACCCGGCCTAAAATACTGTTTGAGGTCTCGCACGGCGAAGGGGGCTGGGCGGGAGGAGCTGCTAACGCCAGCAAGATGCATTGACACTTTGACGCGGAGGGTGAAGCGAGCTGGACCACAGCCGGCGGGCACAGTGGTCGCCAAGCCCGCGGGGGAGCGCATTGAGTGCAATGCTTGAGGGTGCGATATGTGGAAGACTGTGTAACACCTCCTTAGGAGTTACACACATATTAGTATGTGTGTATACTATCGATCGATCTTCTATATACATATATATATATACATATATATACATACATATATTTATAT
>CAJNJA010013018.1:0-12844 GCA_905231915.1 Symbiodinium necroappetens | reverse complement strand
TCCATTAAACGAGCCGCCACATTACCTCAAACCCTAAAGCCTAAACCGTAAGAATCAGGAACCAATTGTTAAGGGAGCTCCTGGTAGTAGGCGCTCAAAGACTTGGGCGGTGTGGCGTGGAACACGAACCGAACGTCAGCCTTATCCACACCCATACCTGAGGGCTTAGCGGTTGGAGTTCGCGGCTTTAAGATTATAGGGTGTTGTTTAGAGTTAAGGGATTTAGGACGTTAGAGCAGTTCAGCTTGCGTTCACCGAGCATGGGTTTGAGGGGTTAACAGAAACTTAGGAGCCTCAACGAGTAGAATAGGGCTTTAGAGTTTATAAGCTTTTCGGTACGGAGGGGTCTAGGATGGAAGCTCCCGTAAATGGCCCTGGAGGTAAGAATCTTCATTGTTCTTGTCGTGTTGAGGAATCAAGTTTGGGGTTTAGCATCATTTGGGTGCTTTTGATTCTGAGGCCTCCGACGCCTAGATGGACGGGCTCTACGAAATCTGGAACATCCGATGCTACAAGCTCGACAGTGATACCAGTACTGCGAACCCGAGAAGATCGGAACACTGGTGTAGGGTGATACGTGCTAGGATCCCTTTTACTTTACCTTAAGGGCAGGAGGATTGTGATTGTTCCAACTCATGGCTACTACTATAGAGCTACTTCAACCTAGGAAAAACCTACCCGGAGAAGAGCTGACAGTTAGCTCTTCAGCTTCATACCCAACCCGTGGTCTAAACCCAAAACCCCAAAACCCTAAAGCCCTAAACCCAAAACCCTGAAAAAGAAGCCTTTATGGAACCCTTACAGATTCCTGATAGAACTCTCCTACCTGCGCCCGAAGGTCCTAACCCAACCGCAATGGCCCAAACCCTGAAGCCCAAAACCCCAACCCAAGAGGCCAACAAAAACCCTAGACCCTTAAGCCCTAAACCCCTAATCCCTTAAGCCCTAAGCCCTAAACCCCTAAGCCCTAAACCCTAAAACCTAAACCCAACAGGACGCGTGCCCAAGAGGCCAAATGCGATGGTTGCCACGAGGACCCGTGCCTTTCGCCGAAAGGCTTTTATACTGAAAATACAAAGGTTTAGGGTTTAGGAGTTTAGGGATTTAGGGTTTAGGATTTAAGTGTTTAGGGGTTTAGGGGTTTAGGTGTTTGGGTTTAGGGATTCAAGGTTTTTACTGTTTAAAGCTTAGATTAGTGCCTTGATCCGTATCCAAAACCTGCACCTTGCAAGCCTTACAGTCTAAACTCTGCAATTTACAGCCCGAAGCCCGAAGCCGTTTGCGAAGGTGCATCTCCCTGCTGCAGCATGTAATGTAAGGACCTTAATAATTCGATTAGGGTTTTTGGGGCCCATTATATTTAGGGTTTAGGGGTTTAGGGTTTAGGGGGCCCATTATACTATATTATAACAAAGAGCCCCCCAAAATCGTATAGGTCATTATTTAGGCCCCCATATGAGCATATCCACATTCGAGCTTCTCGTTGTTCGGCTAGGAAGTCTTCAGTTGTGTGTGTGGAGTTGTGGGGGAACGGATGCGAGATCTGGTACATTGCGGCATTCAAGCTGCTAGATCCCTAAACCCTAAACCTTCAACCTTAAACCTTTTATAAACCTTAAAACCTAAACATTAAACCTAAAACAGCCGAGGCTTTTGAGCTCTTTCCAGAGGCCCTCGCCCCCATATCCTCAACCCAAGATCCTAAGCTTAGGGTTTAGGGTTTAGGGTCCTAAGCGCCCTCGCCCCCACCCGCATGATGGTCTCGGAGAAATACGGCTCTTTTCCTGCACTGTCTGCTTTTTCTGGGGTGCAGGTGTCCGGCATCCCCATCTTGGGTCGTAACGCCCAACTGAAGCGATTGAATCTTGGTCTTTCTACCGCTGATGGACAAAATCCTGCACCACCCATAATAGGGAATATGCAACACTTCCGAGGGTTTAGGGCTAGGGTACTGACACGGCACTGACACACCTAAACATTAAACACCCTAAACCCCATACCCTAAACCATCAGCAGTACTTGGAGGTTCATGGATAGTTATAAGTAGGGTTATAAGTCCCATAATATGAGTTATATCTATAGTTACCCTAATTATAAAACCACTTATAACTACCCCTGAACCTCCGAGTATGCCAAGTTCCCAAGCCTTTTCGGGAGGTCCGCTGGGCTCGCTCTGGCCCAGTTGCAGCTGCACCTTGGCACGAAACCCTACACCTCTAAGGCTTTAAGGCAAGCCGGAACTTCGAAACCTTTAAAACCCAAACCATTAAAAACAAGTCCAAACCCCTAAACCCTCTAAACTATACATTCGGCTCCATGTTATGGCTTTTTTCTAGCAGCAGAAAAGAGCCCTTGGATTGCCCCAGGAGCCGGTATTCTTTACTACCAGGCCCCGCATGCTCAATTCTTTTAAGAATCTTTAGGCCTTAACCTTACACCAAACGGTTTAGGGTTTAGGGCCTAAACCCTAAACCGTTTGGTTTAAGGTTAAGGCCTGAAGATTCAAAGTTTAGGGTTTAGGGTTTAGGGGGATGATGTAGGGAGCTGTAGGGTTCTGATGGCTGGGACTTCATAGCCCTGGGCTTGCAAAAAGGTTTTTGGTGTTGAAGGGCTCTGGGCTGACGGCTGTGAAGGTCTACAGTTGGAGACTCCCAGGAACAATGTACGGGCCTTAAACTAATAACAACAATAATACTAATAATACTAATAATACCAATATAATACTAATATAATAATCATAATAATGAGAATAACAACAATAGGGTTTGTGGCTCCTTGATAGTATAGGCATCAGGAAAACAGCTAGTTCGGGTCAGAGCTTTGGAATTGAATGCAGGCTTTAGCGTGAAGCGCTTTGAAAGTGGGCACGGTGCCTAAAGCTTCAAACTTTGCCCAGGCCCCACAACTACATCAATTGTAATAACCTGAAACCCCCAATGTTGGGGCTCCAGGCAAACCCTATGAATTTTAGGAGCCTGCAATATCTTTGAATTCAAATCGCCAACGACGCTCTTTGTGGAAATCCATGCTATGACTTAAGGATCAGGTCGCCAAGGACTCTCTTTGTTCACATCCATGCTATGACTTCAGGCTTAGCTTGGAATGTGGAATTTGGGGTCTGTATGTTCCTGACACAACAAGACCGAACCCTGATCAATACAAACCCTCCCTCACTGAGGAATAGGGATCATGCCTTTTCAGGCCCTTCAAGAGACTCTTAGGGGCTGAGTACCCTGGCCCAAAAAAGGTTAGCCTTTCAATTATGGTAGGACTATATGAGCCCAAAAAGGTTAAAGGTTTCCTACTCAGCTACTAAGCGCTTCTAACTTCTGGAGTTGAGGTCGGACCATGTAAACCAGGTAATCCAGACCCGAACGATCTAGCTGGCCTCAGGATTCGAGGTTTCGGGTGGGGTTTAGGGTTTAGGGGTTTAGGGCTTCGGGTTTGGGGTCTAGCTTCAGCCCTTAACCTCAACGCTTGGAAACAACAACCCCTTATTCGACCTCAAGCCCTGTCCGCAAACCTCACGAAACCATCTGAAACCGCGACCTTCTGAAAGTTCCAGGTTGGAAAGGGTTTAGGGTCAAGGGTATGAGCAACTGTCCACACTACTCGTCAATGGAAAGCGACATGATTCAGCAGCTTCCTTCAAGTAGCTATAGTATGCCCTCTACATAGACTCGTATCAGTGTGAAGGAAGGCAATAACTTGGTCTGATTTGAGGTTGCTAAGCATGTGTGACTTAGGTCCACCCTCATGATGTCGGCACAGCAAGAAGATCCTTAAACTCTGAACCCTCACTATACCCCAAACCCTAATCCCTAAACTCTGAACCCTTGAACCTTATACCCTAGACCCTAATCCCTAAACTCTGAACCCTTGAACCTTATACCCTAAACCCTAATCCCAAATCCCTGAACCCTCAACCTTATACCCTAAACCCTAATAACTAATCCCTGAACCCTCAACCTTATACCCTAAACCCTAATAACTAATACCCAAACCCTAATCCCTAAACTCTGAACCCCTAAACCCTAAACCCTAAACCGTAATAACTAATACCCAAACCCGACCCGAGCTCTGGGCCGACGTTAAAGGGCTTTCCGAAGAATCTCACCCTAGCCAGCGACTCCCTAAACCCCCAAACCCCCAAAACTCGAAAAATCCTAGACCCTACGGTTGATGATAGATATCCTGCACTACTACTAATAAGGAATATGCCATAGTTCCCGTAGTTTAGGGTCCTTAAGGTACTGCAGGATGTATATCATCAACAGTAAACCTCTAAACCATAAACCCAACACCCAAAACCCTGAACCTCTAAACCTCCAAACCCAAAACCCCTAAACCATAAACCCCAAAAACCCCAAAATCCTAAACCCTAAACCCCAAAACCCTAACGGAAGGAGTACCAGGGCCGCTGCCGTCCCACTGCGCTTGGTTGGGCCCAGGAATGCTGTGAAGGCCGCCTAAAGTGCAAACCCTAAAACCCTAAACTCTAAATGCCTAAACTAAAAAAACCCTAGACTCTAAACCCTGAACCCCTAAACTCTAAACCCTAGACTCTAAACCCTAATCCCCTAAACTAAAAAACCCTAGACTCTAAACCCTAAACCCCTAAACTCTAAACCACTAGACTCTAACCTAAACTCTAAACCCCTAGACTCTAAACCCTAAACTCTAAACCCCTAAACTCTGCACCTGAGGGCCTCACTCTTTGGGGAATTTTCGGCCTCAAGGCTTAGGATTGAAGCCTACTTGGAAGTTCATGGGTAGCTATAAGTAGGGTTTATGGGGTTCCTTTAAGGGTTCCTTTAAAGGGTTCTATAGGTTTTTTTTGGGTTTAGGGTTTAGGGGTAGCTATAAGTAGGGTTATAAGCCCCCTAATATGGGTTATAACCGTAGTTACCCGACTTATAACCCCACTGGAAAAAACCTACCCATGAACCTCCAAGTACCCCAACCTACCAAAACCTACTTTTTTGTAGGGTCCCTATACATTGGTTATTGGGGCTTACCAAAACCTACTTTTTTGTAGGGCCCCTATAAATTCAAGTTCTTTATTAGGGTTCAGCATAAGAACCTACAAAAAAAGTAGGTTTTGGTGGGTGGAGCCTCGGGTCCTCAAGCTCTTCAGGAAGGCTTCTGGACCTGGTCTTGAGGGTTTCAGGGCTTTCTTGGAGGTTCATGGGTAGTGCTTCATATAGGGGCCTTAATAAGTAGAATAGGGCTTATAGGGTTTATAGGGTTCATGGGTAGTTATAAGTGGGGTTATAAGTAGGGTAACTATCCATGTTAGGGGACTTATAACCCTACTTATAACTACCCATGACCCTCCAAGTTGCTGCATGGTCTTATTAGAGGTTTGGGGCATGAAAGGGTTTTAGGCTTCAGGGCTGTATTTGAGGCTTTAGGCTGTAGGGCTTGGGGGTTTTGAAGTTTACGCCCTAAGCCCTAAACTCTAAACCTTAAACCCTAAACCCTAAACTTTAAACCCTAAACCCTAGTTTAGCAATTTAGAGGTTGATCCGCAACAGCTGGAGACAAGGTAGAAGCATCCACATGGGAAGCTTCGCAATCGACTTCTCCTTTGTGGGCCTTTGTGGAGGACCGGCACCCCCAAAACTACCCGGACTACTTGGAGTTTCATGGGTAGTTATAAGTAGGGTTATAAGGCCCTTATTAGTATGGGTTATAATAACTATAGTCACCCTAACTATAATATAGCCCCATGTATAACTACCCATGAACCTCCCAGTAGAGCCGAGGTATCCACGATTAATGTAGGGGCCTTAATAATTAGAATAGGGTTTCGGGGTCTATTATACTATAATTATAAGCAGGAACTCCCCCAAAAACCCTATTCTAGAGGGACTCCATGGCTCGACTACAAGGTACCCAGAGAACCCAATATCCCTTAATTAATTAACTAATTAACTAACTAATTAATTAATTAATTATTTAAATAATTGATGAATATATATATATATATATCTTAAATCATAATAATAAGGCCCCTCGAATTTAAGGTACATTCCTTAATTAGGGTGTATTGGGTCCTCTGGGTACTTGGACCCAAGAGCCGAGCCCACAGATCCTCCAAAATGCCGTTCCAAAAACCCGAAACCCTAAACCTGAATGGCTCGTGAAAGACGAGTTTAGGTGTAGGGTTTGGAGGTGTAGGGTTTAGGGTTTAGGGTTCTTATGCTTGATTACGTTTCGCCGTGTTTCCACTGCTCTTTGCTAAGGCTTCCCGGCCCCACAGCCACTAAGACTGCCAACCCCCAAAAAAAGAACAACTGAACCCTGAACCCCAAAACCCAAAGCGAGTCCCTCCACACAGAACCCTATCGAACCACATCGTCCGTCCCTAGTCCTTAATTCCTTTATCGGGGAGTGTGCTATCGTATACTTATAGTTAAGACACCCACAGGAATAGTATTAGTAATTATTCAAGCTTCTACATTATGGCACCTGCTTCTGAACTTTGCTTAGGCCGGCATGGAAGGGCATCGCCGGTATCCCCCGGTCCTCCACAATTTTACCAGGGATCAGAGGTGTTAGGACAATCTCGTCTTTGTGTGAAATTTGGGAGCGGGTATGTCGTTTGTCCTGTTCAAATTGAGTGCGGCTGAACCCCCACCCCGTTTTTATGTGTTTGCTACATTTCCCTGCTCCGTGACTGAACGAAATCGAGACAGGCGCAAGCCCTGTCTGTGCCTGACAAAACTGCTACTGCAAACGCCTTCCCCATCTCAGCACGGCTATGACACCTACTTGAAGGGATCATGGGACCTAGAATTTTGATGGCTATTATTGGGGTAGCCATGCTTATGTTTATTTGTAGCCCGGATGAAGGTACGTATAATACCATACTTACTAAGTCCCATGATCCTGCAAGTAACCTAGCTGGATGCATAAACCGATGCAGATGCAGCAAATCGAGTCCTTCAGCATCTGCGCAATGTACTCGCAATCCTGCTTGCGCTGGCAGTAGATGATGCCTTGCTTGGAAGTGATCTTCACTACACGTATGGGTGGTTCCGAGAAGGTCGGTATCCAGCCTTCCCCTACGTACCCTAAACCCTGAACCAAAATCCCTAAAATAACGAAGCCCAAGGGCGCAGCTCGCCTCTGCTACGTCTGCAGCTGGTGCAACTGCTTACGCGTCCTGTTCTGATGGTTGGCATCCTCCACACCTCGCAAAAATCCGAAAGCACAGAAGCCCTAAACCCTAAAACTAAGCAAGGTCTTGCCAGTCCGTCCGCCACTTTCACAAAATTGTTAGCTACACCAGTGCACCGAGTTGTTAAAACATGCGATGCGTGATTCCGAACATCGCAGCATCGCGTGATGCCACATCGCCCGCAGTTTCATCTATATCCCAGACTTTCTGCGGACGAACATGAAAGGGAAGGGTGCAGGCGCGTCTTTGCACGAAACCTTCATAGAAACCTTGACAGGTATCACTACAGGAATCCTTGCAGTGGTCATTATAATAGAAGCCGATTATAGGAACCATTGGTAGACCTCATAGGAGCCCTGATCAGCATCCTTTTCGGGATCCTTGTGACAGCCTTTCAGCTTTCCTGCATTTCGCAGAGCTGTTTAGGGTTTAGGGCTTATAGAGTTTAATACACTCTAACCCTAAACCCTAAACCCTATAAACTACAGGGTTTACAAGGCGACTGTAGACCCTAAACCCTAAATCCTTAAGAGAGCTTATGGGGTTTAGAGGCCTTACTGTAGGGCTTAAGGTCTAGGGCTGGCGGATTGAGTAGAAGGTCGACTTTAGAAATTGAGTGGAATCTTCGCCAGCCACCTCGTCTTCAAGGGGGTTTAGGGGTTTTTTAGGGGTCTAGGGCCTAGGGTTTAGGGTTTAGGGGTTTAGGGTTTAGGGATTTAGAGTGCGAACTCGTGGAGATGACATACTACTGTAACTCCAATCAGAACTGGCTAAATGCTTTCCGTCAGGAGCCGTCCTCCAAACTCAAACCATCCAGGCATAAGCTCGAAACCCCTGAACCCCCAAAAAATCCATACCCGGAACTCCTACACCCTGAAAACCTCAAATCCCTCAAACCCTACGGCCTGAGAAGCCGAAAAGCCTCAACCGTCAGCCCCTCGTGCAACCGTTCTCAACCGCTCAAGGGCCCTTAAGTCTTATAGGGCCCTTACAAAACCCGAAGGAGCATTACAAAGCCCGAAAGGCTCTGCGGAGCTGTCAGGGCTAAGGACACGGCCGGTGTCCTCCTCCGGCTGCGCGGCAGTGAGCTCCAGAAGCTCTTCCTAGGCTTTTAGGGTTTAGGGTTTACAGCCCAACACAGTTCAAGTATTGATCAAGCATTATTACATTGACGTATAAATGCTGACTGCAACTTCATGGCGGTTCATGCTACGTGTTAAGGTCTATTCCGTCATCAATGGGTATGGTATTGGGCTAGGGGTTTGGGAGAATCTCTGCAAATCGATGGCCGTTGCTCGCAAGACTTAGACTCATTGGCTGAGTACCCGCTGTAGCCCAATAAGAGGCTAACCTTTCGGTTACCTAACCTCTCGGTTACCTACTCAGCAACCTTTCGATTCGATTTCGGTAGGGTTATGTCAGCCCCCAAAAGGTTTGACCCTAAACCCTAAACCCTAAACCGTAGAGGTTGCCTATCTCAGCTACTAAGTAGCGTCTAGGCTCATCGTTCGGGGCTTTGCAAGGCTTGGGCTTCAGGCTTTCACAGCTTCGGCTGCCGGCTAGGTTAAGAAACTAAGCTTTGGGTTTCAGGGTTTAGGGTTTAGGGTTTCCGGGTTTAGGGTTTAGGGTTTCAGGGTTTAGGTCATGTTGAACAATGTCTTGCTGCTATCTTGGGCTGCAGTCATTTGGGTAGTTCTCTAGACTAGGGGCCCTTTCTAGGTCCCCAAAGTAGTATGGCACCCTGATAAACAGAACCCCGAAGAGGGACCCTAATTTAGAGAATTGCCGCTACACAGGTGCTCTGCGATTCGCCGGAAGTTTCAAGAAATCCGCCCTAAACTTCGGGTATTCCCACTTCCAAGATGTCCGAATCGATGTGGACCACAACACCTGGTAAGGTGCATGATGCCAGCCTGAACAAAACCTGTCAACAGAACGAACCCTAAACCCCTTCTAGGGTTTAGGGTTTAGGGTAAACCCCGGCCAAAAAAAAACTATATAATTTTGGGGATTGGGGTCTAGGGTCTATAGGGTAAACCCCAACTCCCAAGCCCGAGGCCAGTTGGGTTGAAGGTTCTTGCCTTCAGAGTTCATGGGAGTTAGGATTAGGGGGACCCTTGGGGATATAGACCCTCTCAAGAAGGTCCCCTTTAAGAGAGCCACAAGTGGGGTTCAGAAGGGTCCCCTTTGAGGGGTCTCCCTGATACTACCTAGGAGTTCAGGTTCTGGTCACGATGAGAAGGCCTTCCTTCCCCGTCGCGTTTGGGGTTCGTCTGTCCGTCTCTCCTGTTTAGGGTTTAGGGTTTAGGTTTAGGGCTTAGGGTTTATAGGGCTTCTCTCTGTCTGTCTCTTAGCGTCTACTCTGTCTATCCGTTCGTCTGTCTGTCTAGCTGCTTGTCTGTCTGTCTCTGTCTCTGTCTCTGTCTCTCTTGGTCTGGTCTGGTCTGGTCGGGTCGGGTCGGGTCGGGTCGGCTCGGATCTGTCTGCACGGACGCTGTATGCATGCGATCAACTCCTCGACCGAGATCCTAGGAGGGTGCTTGGAGGTTCACGGGTAGTTATAAGTGGGGTTATAAGTATGGTAACAATAGTTATAACCCATATTAGGGGATTTATAACCCTACTTATAGCTACCCATGAACCTCCAAGTGCCCTCTCTGAGGTAGGGGATT
Organism: Symbiodinium necroappetens; assembly: GCA_905231915.1. Classification (NCBI taxonomy): domain Eukaryota; class Dinophyceae; order Suessiales; family Symbiodiniaceae; genus Symbiodinium; species Symbiodinium necroappetens. The sequence goes on along the minus strand of CAJNJA010013018.1, from coordinate 2,986 downwards.
CTGACTGAAGGACTATGCCCTGTTGCCCTTTCCTGAACAGGACGACCCTGGATACTACTCCCTAAGCCCTACCTAAATCCCTAAATCCCTAAACCCCAACCCCTAAACCCAAAGCATCACAACCCAAAAAGGCGCCCCAAAGCATCAAAAGCGTCAAAAGACAAGCTGAGGCTGCCCGGCTTGATGTTACGAGGGGCGAAGAACTGAAGGAGTGCGAGCTTCAGGGTTACTCGGTTTTGAGGTTTAGGGCTTAGGGCTTTCTAGGTTTAGGGTTTAGGGTTTAAGGCTTTTTTAAGTTTAGGGTTTAGGGTTTTTTAGGTTTGCGGTTTAGGGGCCTTTTAGCGGTTTCGCGATTTCGCTCATTTCGGACTTGGGGACGAAAACCCAGGCATCCGCCATCTCGCACTTGGCCGAGGAGCAAACTCGCCCATTCGACGGGCCCTCGCGGTGGCTCTTGTTGAAGGGGTAGCTCTCCTAAACTAGAGTCTCTTTTTCGGTCTCCAACATAGTACGACACCCTTACAAAAGGGACCCCAAAAGGAACACAAAAAAATGATATCTACCTAAAAGGGGTTTACGAAGTTCAAAGAGTTCGGGGCATTGCAGAGACTGCCGATCTCCTCAAGAGAGACATCGGAGTCTCTGAGTAGACTTTGCTCGAAGAGGGTTTAGGGTTTATATAGGTTTTATCGCTCATCGAGCAGTACGTGGACATGAGGTGAGAGGGCACACCGGTTTCTCGTACATCCCAGCCCCTGTACTCATCGATGCTGCGAAAAGATGTCGAAGACCCGTAGTAAACCTTACTCCAAAGCACAGGAGACGCGCCACCTCGTGCGAACACGCAACCTCATTTGGCACCAACCATGAACTCACAACCAACAGCTCCGGAAGAGTCACTCTTGAGGTCAAGGTGCACACCTTGCGATGCTGCGGAACTGGACCGGAAATCCCACGTGCCCTTCTCATATTCAGCCCTCCGCTGCTGACGCTACTGCCTAGGCCAACTCCGCAAAAGGCCCTCGCAGCCTAAGGGCACATTGGACCCTAAACCCTAAACCCTAAGCCCTAAACCCTAAACACTAAGCCCTTAACCCTATAAACCCTGATAGATGCGCCTGGTGATGACGCTGTATCGCAGGTTGCAGCGATCGAAAGGCAGGATGACCTATTTCGGCAGAGAGCCTAATTTCGGAGCCTGAAGAATTAAGGTAGGATTTTGGGGTATATGATAATATAAATATAATAAGGAACCCCCCAAAGTAGCATTGGTAATTATTGAAATCTTTATATGAAGTTTGGAGCCTTAAGAATTAGAGTGGGGTTAAGGGCTGTGGGGTTTAGGGCTTAGGGGTATGTTCTACCTGCATCGTACTGGTATTTAGGCCCCTATAGTAGGCATGTTCACATCCTGTTGTGTAGAGGCGTAGGTGCAGCTCAGCAACGTGCCCCGCGGCCTGACTTAGTTTCGAAATCTGCATGTTTGCTGGCTCGTTTGAGTCTCGTGTGCGTCCCAAGAAAAAAAAGGTTTAGGGTTTAGGGTTTGGGGCTCACCATTTTCATTTAAACCCAATATCAAACAGTCAAACAGCATGAGGCTCTAAATGAGGAACGGGCACTGAATCAAGGCTTTGTGCACTGCAGACCACTATTTAAGCCGTAAACAGTACGGCCTCGCAATGCCAGCAAGACTCCTCAGGCCCCAACCCCTCGAAGCCACGATCCACAAACGTTCTTAACCCGCACGCTGAAGCCCTCAACCCCCAAAAGACCTTTGACCCTGAGCCCGGACACCCTTGAACAGCCTGAAAAGCCCTAGGCCCCACAGCAAACCGTGTGAAACCCTACCCTTACACTTAACGCCTATAGCATCCTTGACGAAACTTTGACCAACGCTCTCAGAAGACAAGCCCCTAAACTCTAAACCCCAACCCTGAACCCTAAACCCTAAACCCTAAAACCCTAAACCCTAAACCCTAAAACCCCAAACCCCATAAACCCTATAAGCCCTATACGCCCTATAAACCCTAAACCCTAAACCCTAAATCCCTAAACCCCAACCACTACCCGAGCCTCTGCCACTGGGCTGCCCTTGAGATCTAAATTCCGAGCCACGTCCGCGCGGACCTCTGTCGTTTGGGGCTCCTTTCCTTTAAGGGGGTCTAAGGGGCTCTTATAAGGGACTAGCAGGGTTTAGGGTTTGAGGTTTAGGGTTTATAGGGTTTAAGGATTATAGGGCTTAGGGTTTATGTTCTAGGGCTTGAGGTTTAGGGTTTAGGGTGTAGGGAGGACTTCAGGGCTTAGGTTCAGGATTCATAGGCTTAGGATTAAGGCTTACTGTTTCTGGGCTTCGCATGTAGGGATCGAGGGCTTGAGTTGTCGGAGCCATGCGCGATCTTACGGCTTGCTGAGTTCAAGGGGGCCGAGGGGGTTTAGGGCTTACTGAAACACCAGCGGCCCAACAATCACCTTCAACATGTGGCTGGATCTCAAAATTAAGGTCCCCTTTGAAGGTCCTTCTTATGAGGGTGCCGTACTATATCGGGGACCTTTGAAAAGGATCCTAGTTTAGAGAACTACGGCTGATGATCTAAATCCTGCATTACCCATAATATAGGAATGTACCATAGTTCCCATAGTTTAGGGTCCTTAAGGTAATGCAGGATTCATATCATCAACCGTACCCATATGAACAGTAAACCTCTTAAAGCTTTCAACGACCAGCCCTGGACTGCGAGCGGCTGCCGTGTTCCTGCCGGCTGGGTCGAAATCATTCAACTACTCAAAGAGCCCAATGCCGCTTATTTAACACCCACCAGACCCTAAACCCCAAAACCCCCAAACCCCTAAACCCCTAAACCCTAAACCCCAAACCCGAAACCCTTAAACCCCTAAACCCCTAAACCCTAAACCCCTAAACCCCTAAACCCCTAAACCCCTAAACCCCTAAACCCCTAAACCGCTAAACCCCTAAACCCTACACCCT
>CAJNJA010013014.1:0-12845 GCA_905231915.1 Symbiodinium necroappetens | reverse complement strand
ATTGTATATAGTATAGTATAGTATAGTATAGTATAGTATAGTATAGTATGGTATAGTATAGTATAGTATAGTACAGTATAGTATAGTATAGTAGAGTGGAGTGGAGTGGAGTGGAGTGGAGTGGAGTAGAGTAGAGTAGAGTAGAGTAGAGTAGAGTAGAGTAGAGTAGAGCAGAGTATGGCATAGCATAGCATGGTAGAGTATAGCAAAGTATACTGTACGATAGTATAGTATACTATAAGATACTATACTATAGTGTAGCATAGTATGGTAGAGTATAGGGCGTATAGTTTTTGGAGCCCTGGGGTTCGAGGCTGTGGAACCGCTTTGATGAACTCTCCCCCACCCCCGTCTCAGGTTTGAGGTTGGGGGATTTTAAAGGTTTGGGACTTATGGTTCGACTTTTGGGTTTTCGGGTTTGGGGGTGTAATGCCTCCCATAACATCGAAAACGCCCAGCAAGCCAGAGTCCCTGTACTAGCCAGGGGTCTGTCACCGACGTCCCTAGCTCGGCCCTGAAGTTTGGGGTTTAGGGTAGGGTTTGGGGGCTTAAGGGGCTTAAGGGGCTGAGCGGCTTATCAAATCTTTGATGGCTGAATCAACCCTCCAAGGCACCCGCGAGCCTCCCCAGCAGCGAAACCCTGCAAGCCGAAGCTCGAAACATCGAGGCCCCTAAACCAAACCCGACCTTCACACACCGAGGTGGGGGCCCTGTGGGCGCTACGTAGACGCCTGAATAACGAGTAATTATGCTTCTTGGGCTTCCTCTTTATAGCGCCAGTATAGTACAGCCCAAGACCCTATTGCAAAAAGTGCCCCTACACTAAATCCTTGTGGAAATCCTCTGAGGAAGAGTACTCCGATTATCAAGGCCCTTACAGCGGGGCAGAGATCCCCGTCATCCCAGTCCTTCTTTGTGGACTGCGGGCCGCTGAATTCATGCTCCGGCAACCTGGGAATGACCGGAAGCTCCGGTTTTAGAAGTTGACGGCATAGGGCTTGGGAGCTGTGAGGCTTGGAGTGTGGTTTTGGGGTTTAAGGTTTGGGGGTACCCTAAACCCTAAACCCTTAAACCCTAGAAGGCCCGAAGGTTGAAGAAGTTGAGGGTTGGAGGGATCAGGGGCTTTCGGGCGGAGGCTTCCGGGCTTGTTGTGAGACCAGTCGCCGCAGTCACACCTACCCGGCAACTGTTACTATGTGAGGGTTCAGGGTTTAGGGTTTAGGGTTTGAGGTAGGGTTTAGGGTACAGTTGGACGTGTAGGGGCGGAGCGGGGGACTTGGAGGCTTTCTGGGGCCTTTGTTCTTCGATTCACTTGCGTTTCCCAGGTCCTCTTCACAGTACAAAGGCGCTCAAATCCCACCCCAGACGAAACAAGAAGAGGCCTCTGGAACACTTCCATCATGCCCCCCTGTGACCACCGGTGACTGCTGAAAAGCCCCAAGGTAAGTACAGATCGTTTCAGCGCGGAAATGTCTCCACATGACAGCGACCCTCAAGGACCCTCAAAAGGCACCCGAAAATAGAAAACTCCGAGCCCCCGGCGCCACAGCACAGGCGGCGAGGGCGCATGCCAGAGCCGCAAGACACCGCATTGCTCACGGCGCGTCTTCCCCGCGGGGGCAGGATCAGAAGATCCTTCCCCCAAACTGCCCCCACAACACCTGACCTGGTGACCTTGTAGCTGGCACATGCCTTGGTACGATGTGTTTTTCGCCGGAACAAGGGTAAGAGCTACCTTGAAGAGGGGACGTGTCCCCTCTGAGCCGCAGCAAGCAGGCAAGCTTCAGAGCTTTCACATCTTTTTAAGTCTTCGGTTTAGGTGGCGGTGGAGCACCGAATCCTGAACTTCGAAAAACTACTGCAAGTCAACAGCCACAATTGCTCTCAGCCCAGAAATCCTGCTCCAAGATCCCAAAACTCCCCCAATCCCAGGGTTGGCGCAGAGCCCCGCATTCCTCAAGGATTGGCCACCGGCCACAGGGCTTGGCAGGTTGTTCGGAGGCGAACTGTCTGGTGAACCCCAAGCCCTAAATCCTCATGTCGAGCCTCGAAGATGGTGGGTGGACCACGCTCCCCCTTGATGATGTTGATCATCTCGTTCCTGCTCAGGATGTAGACTAGGGTTTTTTTTTGCGGTGGTTTTCGGTGGATTATAAGGGGCTTTAGAGGCTATGCGCCATGGGTCATAGCTGTTCCTTTGAAGTACCCTAAACCCTAAATCCTAAACCCTAAACCCTAAACCCAACCCTAAACCCTATAAACCCTAAACCCTATAAACCCTATAAACCCTCTAAACCCGATAAAACCCGATAAAACCCTAAACCCTGAACCCTCAACCCTTTTTTTTCTTGAGGGGGGGGGGCGGGGGGTTCAGGGCTTTGGGGTGTCTCGTGAGCTTCGGGTGCAGCGAGCCGGCTGATGGGCTGCTTCGGGCTTTGAGGGTTTGTAGGGGTTTAGGGTCGAGAGTTTAGGGTTGAGGGTTTATGGTTTAGGGTTTAGGGTTGAGGGTTGAGGGTTAAGGGGTTGAGGGTTTCAGGATTTAGAACTGGTTTACTTTCCTCGTTAACCATGAGCACTGTAAATCTCCAAAGCCAGCTGAAACTCTTATTAGCCCGGGTATAGGGGGCCTTCATGAGTAGAATAGGGTTTGGTGGTGTTTTAAAGTACAACGATCTATCAATCAAAAACAGTGTATATATATACATACATATACATATATATGTATGTATATATATATGTATGTATATGTATGTATATATATATATATGTATGTGTGTATATATATATATGTAGATGTGAAACATAGGGGAATGACACTTGTCAACTAAAGTATACTTTTATCTATCTTACACCTTGCACGTGCTTTGCCCAATGCATGGGGGCCTCCAGTCAAAGCTGCGGTAGAAGTGCATGAACTCTTTGAGCAGCTGTGAAGTGGGTTCTGAGCAGCGATCGTTGGGGCTTTTAGGGTTTGGGGTCTACCCCACCCTAAACCTCAACCCTCAACCCTAAACCCTAAACCTAAAGCCCAAACGGTTTCAGCGCTTGCGGGCAATAGGTTCTAGGCACACCTAAGTAGAACCTGAACCCTGAAACCATCGCCGCGACCGCAAACTTTACGACAAACCCAGACAACAGCTCAACTTTCAAGCCCAGAAGTTGGGCCTCATGAGGCTTGGAGTGCGAGGTTTTGCCGTCCGCTTCCATGGTAAAGTCAAGTGCCCAAGATGCACTCCGCTTGAGGGATTTATTCAGTCCGCTACCCGAATCCCCAAACTCCGGGGTCGGGTTTAGGTTTTGGGGCCTTTGGGGTTTAGGGTATGGGTTTGGGGTTTAGGGTGCAGGGTACCTGTTCCTACTGTAGCATCAGCAGTAGCGCTAGCAATGCCATGATGCACTGTAGTCGTGGCGGACGAAGTCGTGGCTCGTGGTGGTGGTGGCAACCGCAGGTGCAGCAATGGGAGGAGGAGGAGGAGGAGGAAAAGGAGAGGAAGCTCAGGAGGCCCAGGAGTTGGCACACGAGGACGAGAAGTAGATGAGATCAGGAGCCGAAGTAGTACGTACTGTGCTGCAAGCGCTCTTAACCACCATCATGAACTATCATCAGCAGCACCACCACCAAAAGCCCCGCTGCCACTACCGCCGGCATCAGCATGATCATCTGTTGCGCCATCACCAAGATCGGCATGCCAAGCCATGTTATCGATATCATGTTTGTCCATAGCATACCCTGTGATGACCACGGAATGCAAAGCATGGCCATGGAAAGACTCGATGAAAAGCTGAACCCACGCAGCCCCAAACCCCCAAACTCCGAGCCATTTTTTGCCTTAGACTCAAGACCCCGAACGCCTGAACAGATGGCAAGCCCTAAGGCCCTAAACCCTAAACCCAAAGCCCTAAAGCCTAAACCTTAAACCTAAACCTAAACCCTAAACCCTAAACCCTAATCGTGAACCCTAAACCCTAAAGCCTAAGCCTAAACCCTAAAGCCTAAACCCATGACAAGAAGACGCCCGCCGGCCTGTGCTCGACTTTGGGGAAGGGCGGGAACCTCGCTGAAGCCCTGGCGGCCTCGCACGAAGCCGCTGGGAAACCGGGGGAGGGCTCGTACGGTTGATGATATAAATCCTGTACTGCATTACCCATAACAAGGAATATACCATAATGTCCTTAAGGTAATGCAGGATTTCGATCATCAACAGTAGAACTTTGAAGTGTTGAGCTGAGGTTTCCAAGGTTTTGGGATTTAGGGCTTAGGGTTTTAGGGTTTAGGGGCTTTAGGGGTTTCGGGTTTAGGGATTCGGGTTTAGGGTTTCGGATTTCGGGTTTCGGGTTTGGCGCGGCGGGTCTGCTGGGCCTGGGGTGTGGGACATTTTGGCTTAAGGCAAAACCCGACAGCCCCGACCTACTGTTGATGATAGAAATCCTGCCTTACCTTAAGGACCCTAAACTATGGGAATTATGGTCTATTCCTTATTATGGGTAATGCAGGATTTACATCAAGAACCGTAGCGACCCCGAAAAAACCCATGGCCCCCAAAAGCATCAACAGCCCACAGAGCTCCCCCAAAAAATTCCCCTCAGACCCCTGAATCCCCCTCCCCAAAAACCCTAAACCCCAAACCCTAAACCCTATACACCCTAACCCCTAAACCCTATACACCCCAACCCCTAAACCCCAAACCCAACCCCGAACCCTAAACCCTAAACCCTGTAAACCCTATAACCCCTGAACCCTAAACCTAAACCCCAAACCCAACCCCGAACTCAGAAGCTCCCCGGCCCGGGCACCCCTGCGAAGAGGTCAGGTCACAGAAGGCCCGGAACTGCTGCAAAGGAGGCAGCACCTGGCTGCAAGGGCCTTCTAGGGGTTATGGAATTTAGGGTTGAGGGTTTAGCGGTTCAGGGGTTTTGGAGTTTAGGGTTTAGGGTTCAGGGTTATGAAATTTATGGGTTAGGGTTTTGGGCGTGAGGGCTTCTGGGATTCGGGGTTTCAGATGGTTTACGGATTTAGGCTTGAGATGGTTTATGGGGCCCATGGGGGCTTAGGAGCTTCGGGTTTAGGGGCTTAGCGTGCAGGGTATGTTATAGTACGTATACTCCTCTTGGCACTCTGGTTCAGACCCTATGTTAGGGTTTGGGATTCATTGTCTAGGATCGTAGGGCAAGGACTTCCAGAACCCGGAACCCAATTGAAAACCCCTGAAACCCGAAACCCCAACCTGAAACCCTAAACCCTACGCTTGGTGATATAAATCCTGCATTACCCATAAACTAGGAACATACCATAACTCCCATAGCTTAGGGTCCTTAAGGTAATGCAGGATATCATCAACCGTACTTTGGGGCTCCAGGTTGCTTACGGTGGGAAATTTGGGGTCCTGCGGGTTTTTGGGTTCGGGGTTTCGGGCGCGGGTCGGTTGGCCAAGTGGGGCCGAAGGGCATCGGGTTAAGACGTCAGCATCATTGGGTTCAGGAGTTTAGGGGTTAGGGTTTAGGGTTTAGGGGGTTAGGGTTTAGCCCTGCGTGAAACCTAGGGTGCCAAAATGTGCCAAACCTCAAACACCAAAACGCACTTGATAACAGTGACCAGGGCAACGGCCACAAAACCCCTAAAAAACAACCTTGCAAATATCCATTTCGGAACCCCATAAGGCTTCCTGACAGGTTCCTTTAGGGGTTCCTTGAGAGGAACTAACGATTGCCAGAGTCTGAGGTCAAGGCCGATCCGTCTTCAGACATGCGCCTGACCTGACATTGGGTTCAGCCTTTAGGATTCTAGGGTTGGATCGTAGGAATATGTTCCGTGTGTTAGGGTTCAGGTTTAGGGCGGAGCTCAGGACTGAATTCTTTCGGTGAGGGGCTCGGCATGGCCGGTCGCATGTTTGGTGGAGTGCTGATACTTAGCTTCAAGCACGAGCACGGAAAGCATGAAAAGGAGTTCTACTGCGTTCAACGGAGTGTAACCTACGCAATCAAAGCAAGCATAGCCACAGCGGCGTCGATGCTTATCATGTAGTATGATAGTGACGGTGATACAGTACCAAGCATGAAAGCCATCGTCGTCGTCATAAGCATCAGTTATTTTTGAAAACAATATCCATCGTCGTCATCATCACCACCATCACCATCATCATAATAGCCATGAACCATAAACATTATCATTTTCACGACCATCATTGTTCCTGCTCTCGTCGTCACCATCACCGGACATCCTGGAGGTAAATTCAACGGTTCGTTTTTTGTACTGAGTACATACGACAGTGGCCACGGCACGGATAGCTACATCAATAAGGACGCAGAAGACATGAAAATGGTCAAATAGTGGCTCCTAAACACTGAACCCTAAAGCCAAAGAAGTCTACGGAAAGTCAGAAACACATGAGTCCGCAATGCCGAGATCTTGCATTCGTAGACCGCAGACTCAAACCTTCAACGAAAATCCTGAGCCTGAACCGAAACCCAAGACCGTGAACCCCGAAAATTGAACCTTTCATAACATATAACCTTACATATATGGAGATCCCGCACCCGGAACCCCCAAACACTTCACCGCAAAGCATCAACTGCCTGGCCCCTGAACCGGATCCTCAAACAGTCTCTCTTGACGGGAATGGCCTGCAAGAAGAAGATCACCAGCAAACTCCAGTGGTAGGGCGAGAGATAACCTGCAGATGCTAACGAAGTTAAATCAGATTTGTTGAAAGCCCCAGGCTTAAAATTCAGGAATTCGAGATGATGGTTGCTCCAATTCCAATCGAATCTGTGCCGTTCGCCTGCTGGCTTAACCCTAAACCATAAACCCTAGAACCCTAAACCCTAAACCCCTAAACCCTAAACCATAAAACCCCTCAACTCTAAACCCTAAACTCCTAAACCCTAAACCCCAAACCATAAACCCCTAAACCCTCAACCCCAAACCCTAACCCTAAATCCTAAACCCTAAACCCTAAACCCTAAATCCTAAATCCTAAACCCTGTAGGGAAGACCTAGGACCCCAGGCAGGTGGAGTGTAACTTATTGCAGAGCTTCGGGGTTTGAAAAGCGGTTTAGGGTTTAGGGTTTAGGGCTTAGGGTTTAGGGTTTGGGGTTTAGGGGCATACTCCACATAGAGTTGAAAGTTGCTTAGGTGTTTTGGCACCGCAGTAGGTCCAACCGCACCCCGCCACAACTCAAAACAAGCTACGAAGCACCTGATCCGCAACAGGAGCTCGGAAAGCAAAACACAGATCTAGCTGAACTCACCAGCCACGTCAGTACTGCTGGTAGATTCACGGGCAGCAGCACCTTCCTCTACACAAAACAGAGCTTTCATCAGCGACTCCCTCAGTTGGCTCAGGTGGTGAAATGACATGTCGATGCACAGCCTTAGTTCTCCTTCTTCGATACCGGCGACGTCGTGGGTATGGAGATGCATCCCAGGTAGGCGAGGGACACGAGAATGAGAGCGTCATGTCGTCGACAACGTGCCACCCCTGCACGACCCCGAGCATTGATGGGGTCAACCGGAATCGGTAATCCAGGCGGGACGTCGGGACCGGGTCCACTAGTCAGCTGGGACCAATAAGAAAGGCGCATCTCTCCATTTGATTCCTCATTTGTGCTTTCCCAAACCCCAGCGCAGACCAGCTACCACAGCTCAAGGGACACCTGGTAGTTGGTGTCCACTTTCAACCCCGAAAGGGAAGCCGGGACGAAGTAACACAGAGAGGCCGACATGTTCAGGAAGAGGAGGGCGACGTTCAGCAACAACTCTGAGACAAGCTTTGCAACGGCGAGCGAACAAGTGCTCGATTGACATCATGGGCGTCTGAAGAGCTAGAGGCCAGCGCCATTTCCGGTTTGCGTCATGTCACCAGCAGTGTTCGTCTCTTCAACCGCGGAGCCGTATCCCTAATCGACAAAGATGTGGCCCCGTCTTTCATAAGCCCCTGGTCTGTTCTCAACGTCAGAGGCCTGGAGTGGTAGCCCAAGCAAACGTTGTCGAAGCCGCAGATGGAAGACCAGCGGAGCCCTAGCAACTCAAACGTCGAAAGCAGGAACCTATCCTGCAAGAGGCGGGCGTGACATTACCAGTAACTTCCGTTCTCGCGTCTTCTCGGTGTGCCACTTGTTGTGGCGCTCCTGCCTCTTGACCTGCCCCTTGGCATTCGGCGGGCGCATGATGCTCAGAAGGAAGAGACGGGCTTCAGAATGCTTGAACAGCATGTGGCTTGAGCCGTACCCATTCTGGTTTGGGGTTTAGGGACACTGAACATGCCAAAAAAGTGCAGAACCGGAAAGAAGACGCATCTATAATTTTGCTTCGAACCAGATTGTCCTAACTTTTGTCACAGCTTCAAGACACGGGGCATAAAAGATGTGAAGGAGCTGAATGAGAATGTCTGGAGCTGGGTTGAAAGTTTAGGATTGGCGGGACTCGCATTTGAGGGTTTACGGGCTTTGGAGGCTCTGAGTATAGAACCAAACCCTAAACCCTAAACCCTATAAACCCTACACCCTAAACCCTAAACCCTAAACCGTGCCCCAGGGCCTTTTGCTGCATGGCAGATGCCGCGATCCTTCGCCCAGCGCCTTACCTGGCTAAGTCATTCCAGTCGACATTCGCGTCTCCCTCTTACATATGTACAAGAGTAGGGGTTTTAGGGGTTTAGGGGTTTAGGGGTTTAGGGTTTAGGGGTTTAGGGGTTTAGGGTTTAGGGGTGTAGAGTTTAGGGTTTAGGATTTTGTACAAGGTTATCTACAAGTTCTGCAACTGTCTGTTGGGTCACGTCCAGGGTTTTGCGGACAAACTTAATAGTAAAAGGCGCTGAAGAAGCGAATATGCTGTGCGCTCAAGAATACGGCTTTCTTCGCCCCTCCCCCGTGCACCAACCTGCCAAACGTAACGGCTGTCCCCCAAAAGATGCAGGATGCCCACATCTGAGATGGGGGCCCTCAACCCAAAACGGTTCGCCGTCTGCATCATCTTGTCTATGTCTGTCCTTCCCCGAAGAGGATTCTTCCGGAGGAATGAATCCGTAACCCCGACCCCTAACCTCAAGCCGTAACGAAGAGCCGTGCGACAAGGAGTATCAGCTGCTTCGCTCGTGGATCCAGCTGGCCACATTCCGCCAGGAGCCTGACTTTCAATTCTTTGTTCCGCAGATCACAAATCCTGACAAGTCTGTGAGGTCTGAGGCGTTAGTCTTCGATTTTGTGTCCGATGCGTTAGTTTTTGCTCTCAGGCTCAAACTGCTTGGGTGAAGAGAATTTGGGTTTTCGGTGCGGTGAGCATGCCGACTCTCACTACACCTCCCTGCGGACGAAGAGCGCAGCATTGTAGAGAGGCGTCTCTGCATTTACCTCAAATCCACGACTCGTCGAGCTTGGGTTCAAGGGCTTGCCTGTAGCCCAAAAAAATACATGCCTTGATTAAGTACATCGAAGAGGAAGTCATGTCCCGATTCCTTACCCGCCACACGTTTTGCAGGCTCAGCAGACCCTTGCGGATCAGGGGTCATTTACGGTTTCAGGTTTAGGGTTCGAGCTGCTTATGGTTCAGAAATAGCATCTCGAAACTTCGGACAGGTAGGGTTCAGGGCCATTACAGTTTAGGGATTTAGGGTCTTGCGTTGATGGCTTACAGCAGAGTTTTTAGAGCTTAGGGCCTTGGGGCTTTAGGGTTGTAGTGAGTTTTAAACCCCGACAAATGCCAACCCATGAACCTTGGAGTGGAATTTGGCATCTGCAGGATGATGGCTCGGGGTTCAATTCAACGCATCCCTCGACTCTAAACCCTAAACCCTCAACCCTTAAACCCTGAACCTAACCCTAAATCCAAAACCCTAAGCTCTCAGACCTAAACCCTAAGACCACGGCTTTGGCCTAGGGAGTCGGGCTCACAGGGCAGCTTTGCTTCAGGTTGAGAACCCTCGAACCCCAAGGAGAGTCCCGCGTTTCGGATCTAGAGATCAAGTCTGGAGGCACCGGTAAAGGCCTCGCATCTTCTCTGCATCACTATCTTAAGCCTAAACCCTCAGGCTGCACCTGCAGTGAATCACTTTCGAGTGGGGTGGTGTGTTCAAGTTCGGCCCGATCTCCCTAAGCTGCCCAAACTTCCAACTACATCTAGAATCTGCAAAAACTGGAAAAACCCCAAAGTATCTAGACCCTTAAGCTTTAAGCCCTAAGCCTAATCCCTCGAACCTTCTAGTTGCTTGGCCCTAAACTCTACACGCTAACCCCTACACCCTAAACCTTGGCCGGGCACTGAGATGTCAAGGGGAATCGCATCTGCAAAAGGCCCGAAGCTGGCAGGTGCCAGGAGCGTGAGCTTCGGCTCCTCCCCTGCATTAGGGTTTAGGGTTTGGGGTTTTTGGGTTTGGGGTTTTAGGGTTTAGGGTTTAGGGTTTAGGGTTTGGGGTTTGGGGTTTAGGGTTTAGGGCTTAAGGTTTAGGGTTGCGGGGGCCCTGGATTAGGGCTTCAGGGGTTTGCTAGCATTTCATCCGGTTTCGCGCGAGGTTGGCTTGGAGGGTTTTGGGTGCGTGAGGGTCAGAATTTAGGGCTGCGAGGTTCAGGATCTTAAGTCCGGGGTTTGAGGTTGAGGCATCCGGTTTAGGGTCTAGGGCGCAAAGCTGCGGTGGTGCTGATTGCTGGACGGAATCCTAGTCTGCTAGTCTGAGGTACAATCCACTCGATGTCGCGATAGAAACCCGGAACCCCCCTAATTTTGGACCTACGCTACTAAAACGCAGCGGATGAAGACCTCTATCAAGAAGAGCCCTTGTAAAACCCGCATAAAACTTGAGAAAAGTCGAACCCCCTACAGTAAACCCCTAGGGGCTTGGGTTTCGGGTTTCGGGTTCCGGGTTTAGGGGTTAGGGGTTTAGGGTTTAGGGTTCAGGGTTCAGGCTTTAGGGTTTAGGGTTTAGGTGTTTAGGTGTTTAGGTGTTTAGGTGTTTAGGGGTTTAGGGCCTTTGGTTTAGGGTTTAGGCGTTTAGGGGTTTAGCGTCCCATCTTGAGAGCCCATTCTTTGAAAGCCTCGGAAGGCGGAGCGCCGGAATTTGAAGCCGCAGGAAGCCACGAGAGCCTGGCCCGGGTTGTTCAGAAGGCTTGATGAGGGTTTAGGGTTAAGGCCTTAGGGTGTAGGGTTTAGGGTTAAGGCCTAAGGGTTTAGGGTTTGGGGTTTAGGCCTTAAGGCTTAGGGTGTAGGGTTTAGGAGTTTAGGAGCTTAGGGTTTAGGGTTTAGGGAGGAGCCCTACACCCGAGGCCTGACAAATGAAGTCTCGTGGCTTTTGCCCCACTACTGACGTGCCTAGATTCCAGGTCTCCCTTACAGTACAAGATAAAGCCTTCTCAAACCCTACAACGCTAAACCCTAAACCCTAAACCGACACCTCCAAGGTTTCCGGGTTGGGGGAGTGATTGAGAAGCTCATTCTTTGCCCGGAAATCAACCCCGATCCCAGGGTGGAGAAAATTCCACACTCTGGGGCCCCGATGTATTTATAATGTGGGGTTTGCAGGCCAACGCCTCCAGGCCCTAATCCCTCAGCAGGCACTGAACTCTGCTTGCTTGAACCCTCAACAGCCCCAACCCCCAGGAAGCCCCCAATTGTCTAGAAACCCCTCTTAAACCCTCGAAGCCAGCGAAAAAATCTAATCCCTTAAAGCTCCTGGACACTTGGAGCACAAGTCCAGCCTCTGCCACCATGCGAATCGCTGCCTCACAGCTGGGTTGCATCCATTTGGCTTTCGGGTGATGAAGCAGTGGGCACAACTCGCTGGAACCCACGTAGAATCAGACCCTGGGGTGCGGGTGCTACTCCAGGTCCCCGCTGGAACCGGTACACTTTTACTCCAAATGTCAGTCGAATTCAACAACCCGGCCAACCAGAAAACTCCCGGTCTAAACAAGCACCTTCTCGAGTTGGCGGGTGTCCATCTTCCTCCGGTGCAGTGCACAGGTGAGGGAGAAGAGCGAGGGAATCTTCAGGGGGTTTATGGCTTTGTGTGTGATGCTGGGACTAAGAAGTGGTTTGAACATGATGGGCGTGGCTTCCGGGCTTTGGTCCTGCAAAAAGTCGGGCCACGGGCTCTTGTCAGTAGTGGCTGGGGCGTGACGTAGCAGGAACGAGCAGGATTCGATTGCATTCTCCTCGGCCTGGCCCTACTGTAGGCATTCGCCGTTCTATCTTTCCGGGTTGTGCTAATCGCTTCCCCTTTTATTAAACACCCCCCCTAATAATAGAAACACATTGGGGCGAATCCTCCCGAAATCATCCCTGCCCTTTAAAACCTATTCTGAAGTAGGGGGAGGGTTTCGAGGCTCCAAATACCCATAGAGAACAGTAAGAGCAAGAGCAAAACCAAGACCACAGCAGGAGTTAGAGCAAGAGCAAAGCAAAAGCAAGAGCGGGAGTAAGAGCAAGAGCAGGAGCAAAAGCGGGAGCAACAGCAAGGGCAGCAGCAGGCGCACGAGATGCAGCAGAAGCAGGAGCGAAAGCCAGCGCAAGAGCAAGAGCAGGAGCAAGAGCACAACCATGTGAGGCTCTGTGCTCGTGAAAAAGACTTGACACTTCGGTCCCTAAACCCTAAACCCTAATCCCTAAATTTAGGAGCTTGAACCCACAACCAACTCGAGCAGATGGAGTCCCAGAACCAAACTCTCAAACCCTCGAGCATATTGGAGTCCTTTAACCCTGGATTCCACGTGTCCTTGCAGCTCCAGACCCAGCAAAAAAATACCACAAAAGGTTGGGTTTAGGATTCATATGGACCCCAAACATCCCGATTTCGCGGACGTCGGGGCGCCTCTCCGTGGCAATTCGGCTTTGTAGCTTTTGGCGCAGCTTCTCCGG
>CAJNJA010013013.1:0-12845 GCA_905231915.1 Symbiodinium necroappetens | reverse complement strand
GTAGCAAGAGGACTAGTAGTAGTAGTAGTAGTAGTAGTAGTAGCAGTAGGAGTAGTAGTAGGAGTACTAGTAGTAGTAGCAGTAGTAGTAGTAGTAGTAGTAGTAGTGGTGGTGGTGGTAGTCGTCGTCGTGGTGGCGGTGCGGGTCGTCAGTGTCGTTGCAGCAGTGGTAGTCGAAGTGTCGTCGGATTCGATCGCTACGAAGCATGCCGACTCGCAGAGATAGTAGCACAGGATGGGTGCCGCAGCGGGCGCCGCAGCTGGCGGTGCCATCGCCAAGTACAAGACGGCCTGCTTCCGTGAAGTTTAGCAGATAAGGGTTTGAGGCGGTGCACCTTGAGGCCTCCAGGGGCTTTACGAAGTGAAGGAGTCAGAAGGAGGATCCTTGCGTGCTGAGCTGCGACTATTGCAGATGGTTTTGTTAGCAAAGCTTCGGCACTTGCCTCGCCTGCTTGTAAGAGAGAGCCCCGCGACAGCAATTGGTTGTGTGACCTCACAGAAAATCGTACAGCCCACGCGCACCGCACATCCACATCAGAAGTATGACTGAGAGTCTCCGTGCTCGCGCTTTTTGCAGGGCGGCGGCAAAATGGGCGGGCCACCAGGATTGAATTTGTTCCACATTATGGCTAGAGGGTCGTTGAACATGAAGAGCGATTGGAACTTGAAGTTGCCCGCAAATACCGACAGTAGTACTGCGAGTGAGGAACCATGCAATCAGCCATTGCATTTTGTATTGCAAGCACTTTGCTTAAAGTCACCATGCGTCTGGTACACACTTTTAAGCACAGTCAGCGTCTATTCAATATGGACATTGTATAGATACCAGTAGCAATGTTGCTACACAGAGGGTGCATCTTTGAGACATCTGAACCTGCAGCATTTAGGCAATCTGATCGGAACCCCCGCCATGGAAAGCGGGCTACAACTTCGGTTGCATCATCATCTATCTCATAATGCGGAGGGTGATGTCACGTGCTGTTGGTCGTGGCGTGTCTATCCAACACTCAGGTTTTAGGCGCTGCTGTCCTCAGTGCTCACGCGATGTTCCACACCCAACGTCTCTTCACTAAGGTTTGCCGTTCCTTTTCGATCGATTTTTGCCTACATGTATGCTTGCATCTTGAACCCGCCTTAGCTAAGCCCAGGGGGTAATTACTAATTACCGTGATCTGTTCTTCAATTTGAAACTTCTGAGCCGTGGACACGAAGCATCCCTAGAACCCCTAACCGTCAACCTTCATGAACTTTGCGCCTAGGCCCTTGGACGACTCGAACATCGTCCCGTTTTTCGTCCTGACCAAACAGCACCTAGGCTGCCATCATCCGGAGTGCAATCCGGGCTTAGGGTTTAGGGGTCGAGTTTTTGCCGACCTTGTCATTTCCCGTGGACCAACTGTCAACTCTCACCACCAAAGGAATGTTGTAGTACAGGGGTTTTTGAATGAACAAGGTCGAGTATAGTCTCTTTGTATCAAAGTGGGGACTTCCAGTTTCCGGGACCTTTACCCGTTTGCTGTGGGTCCAAGACCTTCGCACGCACTTGTTCCAGGAGAGACAGACGCATGGCTCCTAGGTCCTACAGATCATACCGTTCGCGGAGGTGCATCTATAGGTAAAGCTAAACCCATGCAGAGCCCTAGTCTTGTTTAGAGTGGAGTGAAGCTTTAGACACTCTGTAACCTGTATCGCAAGTGTGAAGGAGCCAGACTTAGTTGCGAGCTTTCTGCGTTTTCCTTCTGAGGCGTCGAACAAGGCTGAAAACACAGCACCTGTCATTGTCGTTGTGCTGATGGTGTTGGGCAGGAACGTGCATCATGCCGAAACATGTAAGAATGCAAGCATAGCTCGAGAGTTGTCCTTTCAGATGTCCCTGAGTCGTCGGTCCACTGGAAATGAGTGAGTCGAGGCTCGAAGACATGCGCAGACACTTGGCAACATTCAGTTGGGGTAGAGGGTCTTAATTTTGGGGCCGGCCGAAACTGCAAGAATTGATTTACAGCTTCAGCAGACTTTGCTGTCTTGCCAGGTGAAGTCAAGGATGCTGTTGGTGCCGTGCAATCGCTTGCAGCACCACAGGAACAGGACAGTCTCTTTTGCACAAGGTCCAAGCTCAGCGACTCGTAGGAAGGTTACCAGGAAGCCATGGCTGGAGTCCAGATGTGTCCCCTACTGTCCGACGATTTCGGCTGCATGTATACCTGCCCTATGTAGATATATAGTTTGCTTATGTATGCATTCATGGATGCATGCATGCATGTATGTGTTCATTTATGTATGTATTCATTTATGTATGTAAGTAAGAAAGTAAGTATGTATGTATGTATCTATGTGTATAGACTTATTTCGGATACACGTATGTATGCGTATGTGCGCATGTATGTATGCCGTACATCTACACACAGTATACTGTCTTATATACTGCTGCATTGTAAACACGACGAGCTTTAGGTATAGAAGGAGATGATGCAATGGGGATGGACCCTCTGCACCGAAAGCCAGGACGACCGGCCGATAGAAGGTGCCCCCACTCGGCGGTGTGACTTTATCTGAAGCCGTACCAGGCGGCGATGAGCAAAGGAGATGACTCAGGGTTAGGACTACAAGGTTGATAATGAAGGTCTGGCGAAATGAGTTCAGAGTCTGGCAACACGTAGAAGTAGCTGCTAGTAGTGATAGCGCAGTTTCTTTTTCAATACAGGGCCATTGAAAATCTTCATGGGCATGATATGATACGAAAATACATTTGTTCGGAATTGCCACGATGACGATTGTACAGCACTAGTTTATCTCGACGTCTAATGATACACCGAGAACGCCACCAGCAACAAGAATCCGATTGGCTACGCACTTGTGCGCAGGCCCGTTTCGTCTTCGCTGGTCAAACTGGCGGCTTCGACCTATGTGTGAAATTTGTGACGGTGCCCCCAGCTGACGTCGGGGTTGGGAGAAGGAACCACGAGAGCAGAAAACGCAAAACCCTTCAGAAATCGATATCAATGCCATCATCAGCCGCATCATCATCATCATCATCAACAACAGCAACGCCATCATGATTAGAATCATCATCGCCAGAGCCGGCACAAGCAAAAGAGTAATCAAATTAAGTCACAATGGAAGTTGGTGTGACAATCACTCATGCAGCATCTTCATTGGCACTACAAGCAACTGTCATCCCACAAGCAACCGTCATCGGCATCGGTTCAAAAACTAATCAGCATCAATATCATCTCCGTTGCTATCGTGACCACCCGGATCAGACCCAACCCCCGAAGTCAATGAGAGCCTTGTGCACCTTCGCAGGACCTTGCAAGGTCACGTTTAGACGTTGCACCCGCCCTCCCTCGTAAAATGCAGAGGTGGGCTTAAGAAGTTTCAGCACGTCGGCGTACAGTCCAAAGGTATGCCGGTCAAGAATACTTAGAACGGTTCGAAGTGGAAGACGCTGCAGTCAAGAAGCCTTTTGGCGTAGAGTTTGTACAGGGGCAGCCGTTTGGGTAGTTTTGCTATATCACCTAGTACTTGTACCTGAAGTGCACGTGTGTGAAAAACCCTCAGCTATACAACTGTGAGACACATTGTTCTAGATCTGGTACGTTGCCTGGCGTTTAAAGCTTATCAGTGTTCACCATCACACGGACCGCTAGAAGCCTAGAAGCAAATCTCGTCTTGAAAAGCAACCCTCGTATGAACTTGTATTGCCCTATCGAGCACCATGGCCGTTTGGTCTGCAAAGAGGGCTTGCCTCGGCCTGTACACAGTGAATGAGCTTGGCTGCAGCTTGGCCGCTTGCTCAAAAGCAGCAGAGTGGGCTGACTAACTGAAAGCACTGAATCTCGCATGGTCGGTTCAACATGCAGAAGCATCTATCCAGCTTTGGCATGATATCACTCGGTGCAAGGGGCAAGTCGGCGAGGCAGTGGCAGGGCATTGACCACGTGCACGTCCCGGATCTGTGGCAAACAAGATCAAAGTAGGGATGTGCACAAATCGTTCATGCACCTGCATGCTGACGAGTGTCTCCCCGCTTATCTGGAGAACTTCTGTAAGCTCCTGATGCTTCATTCGCACAGCGGCGGGATGCAGGACATCCGAAGAGGGTGCTGCATGTTGCTTCTTGCAATATGCCTTCACAACCCAGCCTCAGGCATCAACGCCGGATGCGCCGAGAAGCAAAAAGCAAGTAATTACATTCTTCGCTCTGACAGGTTGAGAATTTGTTGTGGCAAGGTGGTGTTTCCCTGTCCGCATCAACGAGCGTTTCGTTGTTACTTTCAGGAAAAGTGTTTTGGTATGTTTTCGTATTATGTGACTTGCTCTTTGTGCGAATGGGTCTCACACGTATTCATACATGCATGCATGCATGCATACGTTATAATGCATACACGCATACACACAGACACACGTGCACCCAGCACAAAAACGCATAGACCCGCCCACATACGACGCACGTACATACATACATACATACATACATACAGACAGACGTACGGACATGCAGACGTACATACAAACGTACAGACCTATACAGACGTACAGACCTATACAGACGTACAGACATACAGACGTACGTACATACATACATACATACATACATACGTGCAGAACAGATGTGTACGCATAGTTATATAAACATGAACAAAGCTATTTGTAGATACATATATATATATTGTTATTTATTTGTTTATTTCTGTATGTATGTCTATGTGAGTGCGCAGGGCCCTGTTTGCCCTTCGTGGCATTGGCCGGTGTGTGCTCATGCGTTGGTGGATGTGAGATGTTCGTTGTCCATTTCTGCCCGTCCGCATTAACAGTCGAAGTCATGGCACAATGCATGCTGGGTGCGTGCATGCTGGGTGCGTGTTTCCATACGCACACGTATATGTACACACACATATACATATACATATATATATATACACATGTAACAATGAGAGCACGGTCGTATACCGTCTACTGAAGGAGTGGGTAAGCAACAACGAGTACTCCCATACGCACACACACACACATCCACACATAGGTAGAAAATGAGTTGGGTTTTACATAGGCGCCTAATTTTGGAAATCCGCACAAGACGAATCAAAGTCAGTCCCAGGCTCTTCGCATCAACTTCGTTGCGAACTCTGACAATGCAAACACAAAATCAAAACACAAGTTGTCGCAAACTCTGGAGCTGCTTCAACTTTCACCCTGATGTCCCGGACATCTGCTCAGCGTGTCTGAATGGCAAGCACCAGGAGGACATTGATGGTCACCTCGGAGAGCAGCCCCGATGTTCTCGAATCCAGGCCAGCGACCATGGTTCGCCGCTTGCCAAAAAAGCGAAGGAGTTGCAGCAAGGCGGCTATTTGGTCGAAGTCCAGCCTGGAGCAGCAGGGCGCGTCACTCTAGTCTGGATCCGTTACGTCTGCGAGTGTCGGAACGATCGCGAAAGCGTTTCGAAGGCGAGTGCTTGGCTGGCAGGCCCTGGACACATGCCTCTAGTTCGGGGAGCACCGACGAGAGCAGCAATGTCATGAACATCAGCATCCCAAATAGCGGCAAGAACAGTTTCCAGGAGAAGAACCCAGAATATCAGGAATAGCAAAAGCAACAACACTGCAACCCTTTGAGCTTGGTGGATACGTGCGCCAACTCAACCCTGGCTGCGTAGATTTGCGCATGCGCCTCATATCGCCTCATGCTCTCTCAACTCACTGTTGGGATGCCCGAGAGACGCTTAAGGGGTTTCATTTAAGTTACCATAATGGGCCAGTGGGGATCTACAGTAAATAATATTTTCCTTTATTATGGCAACTTAAGCAAAACCCCTATGCATCCCATTTGCTGTGCCCCAAAACCCCTGCAGGGATGTCCTTTGCCCGGATCCCGGAAGCCGTCTTTTTGACTCAAAGCTGAGTGCCTCAAAAGAGGCGAAGCTCAGTAGCCACTGCGAGGCCCCTTGTATTTGGCGCGTGGGATGTGGCTTCAGAGTGCTTACTGTGTTTGGTCTCAGGCCGTTGGGGCTTGGGGGTTTTGGGATGAATTGAATGGCGGCCGTTTTAGCTCACGGCCTGCCTTCGAGAGATCCGGAAACCTACGCACAAGTTTGCAACAGTCGAGCAATAACTGCAAAGCCGACTCCTGCTCTCAAGTCGGGTCTAAATTTCGTGAGTAGGGCCCTAGGTACAAATAATTGCTTTGAACTGGTGGGGTCTCGCACGTCAACATCATGGCAACATGAACCCGTGGACCACTCTCTTCCGCCAGGTCTCAGAATGCCAGAAGAGGCGACAACAGCGAAATTGCATGGGGGGCTAGCCTGCCGAATCTGCAACACTTCCGCGCATGGCAGCTGGGCACCGATACCCTCTGAACAAGCCTTGCAAGTTTTGTGTTGCTTGAAGCCCGATGGTGCAAACCAGAAGATAATCAATGCACTTCACAAATAAGACTTACTAGGTCCTCCGTCTCCTCCAGCCAATCCAAAATAATACCGTTCACCTGAACAGCCGCGAACACGAAAACCTACACACCGGTGCCAGGACGAGAATGCTCTGAAGCCGAATCGCGCAACTGCGGAGGATGAGTTTCTTCGCCCATGCCTGGGTATTGCCCTTGCCATCCTTGCCAGATACAATGAAGGGATTGCTATATGCAATACAAGTAATGCTTGCAGGCAATTGGCTCTGCTACTCAGTCTTTCTCGGATGCTTGATGCGAGTAGCAGTCGTTGCAAGAGTTGTCGGCGTTGTAGTAGCAGCAGCGGGAGGAGGAGTAGTAGGAACAGCTTACGTGCATCGGCCTCGAGGGTTTGAATGCGCAGCAGAGACGCCGTCTATTCCGAGTCTAGGCCTTTGCAGCTGAACCCACTGCATGCCTACACCTACCAAGAATATCTGGTTTCTCATCCAGAACATGGAGCGGCTTGAATCGCAACTCCAGAAATTTTCTATCGGGTAACGATTGGACGGAGGAAGATCATAAGTTCAGGAAGTACCTAACCATTCAGAGGCCTGTGCCGAAGTACTGGTCACTGGTCATCGAGACGTAAATCCAACAAGCATTGACACTCAGGGCATCCTGGCACCGGCGCATTCTACCGAAATCCTCTTCGCGAGAAGGATCGATGCCCTGCCTCTTTGTTAGTGGATGTTTGGATTCAGCGGTGTTGAGCACAGAACCACGCAACCCAACACCCGCAACTCCCGAGAACTCCTGATCCTGGATCCAAATGCTCCTCATCAGCGAAAACGGCGCAAGTCCGAGGTTTCGGGTTTTTGGGGTTTGGGGCCTTAGGGGGCGTGAGATTCACGGACTCCTTTTGTCCATCCCATATTGCCGGTCTTGACCGCTAGTGAAGTCAATCATCAAAGTCGCGATGACCGTTGCAGTCAAGATTATTTCGGTAAAGGAGGGATACGCATAATCAACCGATGCTTCACACGGATTCTGTTCATGCAATGGAAACTTGTCGATGTCAAGTCTATTGCCAGGGCAGCCATCCAGTCGGGACCGGCTGGGAACAAAGCCCCGACATGTACTTCAGCCTCGTTGTGCAGCAGGCTGACAAGCCCATCCTCATGTCGCTGGGAGAGTGCGCTGACGGCTCGTCGGTTTAGGCAGCAGTCGAGTGCTTTGTGTTGGTGCGGGGTGGGGGGGGGCTTGTCATGCTTTCCAGGTATGAGTTCAACTGCCTGGACGACGCCTTGAACTCCTGGCACTGCTTTTGCCTTATCACTGGCGAATCATGCAACAGTCAGACAGGATGTTCTTGAGAGTGCTTCGCTTCGGTTTCCAGTTGACAAGCCCACAGACTCTCACATTTCCTCCCCAGCATCATGCGTGTTAACGCCTCGCCGCATGAGGTGTCAGTATGCCTGAGTCCATGTTCCGGAAGACGGTGCCGGTGACCCAGGCACACAAGGTCTGCCTTGGGTGTCGCTAGCTGCGAGTTTTCCCATAATCCCTCTCGGTTTTGCATCTGGCAAGGCACGTTCACGCAAAGTAGGACGCGGACTTCTGGGCCTAAGGCTCGGAAAGGCAGCTGCCGATCCAGCAGCCGCCCTCGAAGCCAAGCAGAAGGCGGCCCTGCGACGGCTGGATCGCGTCACTGGCGCAGGACTTAGATGCTACAGGCTGGCCCTTTCTTGCAGGTCACGTGTTGCTGGAGATGGGGTTTTCGGATGGCTTCTACTTCTGTTGTAGAGCAGCTGATGAATGCAGATCCACGTTCAATCAACTGTACCTCCCACGCATATTCTGCACAATGTTGTCAGTCAGTTGCGCAGGCCTTGGCCATGTGCAGCGCATCCAATCTCGAACATAGGCCCTCTACCCCGTCTCCAGAAGTTCTATGCCCTCAGCTGACACGATGTGCCTCCTAAACCTCAAATCTCAGGGTTTTCATTCTGCAAACCCAAAAACCCGAATGTGTCTAAACTGCTTGGCCTTCAGCTCCACGAAAATCGCAGCGAGGTTCCTATGAGTACACTGTCACCGTGCGAAAATCGCAGTTCGCCGCAGCCTCGACAACTTCAAGGGCAGACAACGGCACATGGCAGGGTTTAGGGCCGGCAATGAATGGTGATAGATGGTGATAGCAACCCCACATGGCCCATATGGCTCAATCTCAATCTAAATCACTTTTATAATGGAACGATAACCACTTCTGTTTTACAGACTAGATGACCTCCTTGCAGGGGGCGATCTGTTGTGCATAGAAGTTTTGTGATAAGTTTGTCATAAGCGTTGTGGGCTGTGGTTATGGACATAGCTATCCTTTTCGGAATTATCGAATTCCCCTGAGTACTTGAACACCGATCCCCGACGCAAGGCATGCATAGGAAGCAGCGAAGCTTCAATAGGAAGCAGCATTTCTTTTTGACCACCGAAAAGGCAGAGTCTACTATACCCCTAATCCTGTTCCAAAAGGCTTGTCAAGCTCTTATTCGTCCCAGTAGCGCTAGTAGAGAAGGGACTGAGGGAGTCGTTTCAGAGCATGTGGCCAACAGGCCGGTTATCGGGTAGTCTGAGTTCCTGAACGTCGCACGTTATGAGGATGCCAGTAGGGATCGGTTTGTTGATTTGCAAAGGGCCTGGGAAGCTGCTGTAATCTTGGTTTATGTACTTCGAGTTTCGTTGTGTTTTGGCTTCGTCGTTCGAACCACCAAACCCGAATCTTGCCACAAGAGAGAGGCGTAGATGCTTAGATGCACACGCCACACTTAAGACAGTCACTTCAGGTTCCTCCAAAGAGCCATCGCCGCCACGCTGGGCCAATTAGTCCTCAGGAGAGCATGCCAAGCAGCGTTGGGTTTTAGTTTTAGTGCTCGGTGCCTTGGGGTGCTGTTGTGAGTTCAGGCAGGGGGTCATTGCAAGGTCCTCTCTGCAAGTTCACATGACAGGCCGTTCAGCTTGAAAAGCTCGTGGTGGATGTCGTGCCAGAGATGGAGGGCTACAGGCGGGAAGATTCAGGGCCGGTCTGCGTGGAACCCTGAGCACCGCGAAGAATCCACAGTTTGCAGCTCCGTGCTTGACAGGCTACGCGTTGAGTACGTTGGGGATGGTCTGGCCTTGGTCTCAAAGGTGGAAGCCGCCTACATACATTTCATCCCGCCATCAATCGACAAAGGTCGCTGCATGGAACCGTGCCAACCCATGCTTCGCCGTGGCAGCCTCAGCCATCGCTCCAAAGCGTGTGTGCTTTTCACAGACAGGCATCGCTGTCCAAATCCCCAGCGTAGAGTGCAGAGCTCTGATTGAGCTCCTGTCCTTTCTCGCCTGGACCATCAGGATGGTCGGAATACACAGTGTCCTGGCAGGTCCGACCCGGGGACTACATTGTCAAGGTGGATGCCTGGCCGGCCTGTTGGTTTTTGGGGTGGCCGCGGCGACGGCTGATGATGATGATCATCATCATCGTCATCATCATCATCACCATCATGGTGGGTTTCCCGATGCCGTTGCAACATTGAGAAAAGTGCGGAAGAACCCCATTTGCCCCCACCTATTCCTTTCTTACCCTCCCTCGCCCTGCCTCGCCCAACCCCCTTGCTTTGCCTCGTCCAGGCTTCTCGACCACACCCAACGTTTGTCCCATTTGTTCAGGACCCCCTTTGCATACCTCACCCTGCGCTCCGTCCCGCCCATACCTCCTGGCATCCCCACCTATTCCTTTCTCTACCCCTCTTCCCCAGTTAGAAGGAGTTCTGCTTTCGATTCCTTAGTTTTGCACCGGCATGTGTCATTCGTGCAACTTGCAGTCTTGTTCCGCGTCCGGTACCGTTGTGCCGCAGGAGCAGACAGCTTCAGCATCGTATGCATGCATCACCACTGTGCAGACAACTTGTGACAATCTTCCTGTGCATGTCGTTGACATGTTAGAGACAGCGTCAGCTGGTTGAGGACAGGAGCAGAAAGTGAGTTGCTTAATGGACAACGTCTTGTCTGACTCTGATGCATGTGAACTTGTTAGTACGATGGTCATGATGATGATGATGATGATGACGACGATGCTGATGATGGTGATGCTGGTGATGGCGATGGTGCTGATGACGAAGAAGGTGGGGGTGCCGGTGCCGGTGCCGGTCTCGTGGTGGGCTGGTGGGCGTGACGGTGGCGAAAGAGATGCTGCTGTGGCTGACTCGGTCTGGCAACGCTGACAAAACCTTGAGGGCTCCAGTCTGAACCGGAGTCCCCGGGGAGGTTGTTGTTACTTACTGTGGAGATGGACAGCAATTCCGAGAGAGGTGGCACCAATGACATGGGCATGGGTATATTATGTGGATTCCTACAAAAAAGACCGAAATTTGCGAAAGATGTCGTGTGCAAATGCCGCTTCTCTGAAGCACATGGCAGGGCAAGCGGATGCCTCTGCAAGAGGCGATTTCCTCGGCCGAGGACAAGAATGAAAGAGCTTCCGGCAAGTGGAGACTTCAACCTGCAGCGAGCGTTGACGCCTTTGTGCGGCAGCGCAGTGTGAGAAGTTCATGCCACAAGAAGTTGTGAGAAATAACATCACAAAAACAAGGCATCTGTTGTTGTCACTACAGGATGTGCTGCCGATCGTGTTTGCTGGGCAAATATGTTCGCAAGACATCGGGAACAGTATCGCTCGGCAGGATGTAGTCAAGCTGACAATGCAACGGGTGCCGGATGCCCAGCTGCGTCTTCGAGAACTGTCAGCACCCCGTTCTGAGACTGCTTCTGGTGGCATGCTTGCATGGCTGCATCTACAATGGCTGCATTCGCAAGCATGGCTTTGCATCCATATTGCCACTGCGAGAAAGCAGCATGGTGCAGTAGTACCAGGCCCTAGTACAAAGCCATATGTGCGCTTGATTCTACCGCCGACTACAGCTACAAGACTCTGATCCACGATTCTTTGAGAACCTCGTGTGCCGTTGACTCTCATGGTACACTCAGGCATGCAGGAGTGTACCATCGATAAGCCAAGAAGCTTGAACAAGCAGAAATAGAGATGGCTACTCGCCCATTCACTTGGCATGTTCTCAACGCGAACCGGCTCAATGTGGTTGATCACAGCAATACAGAAGCGAAGGCATCTGCGGTAACCAGAACAGCAGCAACGTCAACAGAAATCATGCATTGGTCAAAAGCAAAGTAAGCGCATTCATTATCATGACATAAACAGATACCACCAACAGTCACGCATCCATAGACGCGATCAAAACTGCAGCACATCGTTACTTGCTGTAAGACTTCCAGCCGCAGTTGAATGCAGGTCGCTGCAGAGCAAACTCGCCCGTCATCAGATGGCTTTGTTAGTGCTGCGTACATACTACTAGCGATACTATGTGATATTCAGGTTGGATCACGTTACCTTGCGACTCATGCCAAGACTGTCATACATCCTCTTAGCCTTCATCTACACAACATCACTCCCGAAGCAAACTGATGTTGCTGTGTCCGGACCGAGGACGAATCGTTCGGCTTCCAAAGCAAGTGTGTACACGGCGGATCAGATCGGACCTAAGTTTGGCGGAAGCACTTGCAGAAATCGTCGTTGCAGTGGTGCGTCAAATCCGGGAAGCGGTAACGCGGTGTAGATTGCTATCGTCGCAGTACGCATCAGCAGTGGCAGTAGTGTGAGTGGCAGGGACTCTCAAAATTATTTTACTTCGAACATCCCCACCCTAAAGACAAAGCCACTGACTGGTGTTACGGTCGCGGGGTCCCCGTACACGGAACAACACACGAGGGTTCGATTCAGGACAGTCGACGATCCATGTGGTCACACCACTGACCGGCGTTAGGTTTTGGGGTTGGGCACTCCAGGGAGTCTCACGGTCGTCTCCGGGGGTGGTGGGCACTCCAGGCAGTTTCTGGAGGTAGTCTCAGCGGGCGAGGGACGAGGAGCGGGCGGGAGTAACAGCTGACTTTTCAAATCTAACAACCCCACACCGAGGGTCGGGAATAAGGTTAGAGAGTAGGTTAGTGCTTGTACAGAACAG
This sequence comes from Symbiodinium necroappetens, assembly GCA_905231915.1. Classification (NCBI taxonomy): domain Eukaryota; class Dinophyceae; order Suessiales; family Symbiodiniaceae; genus Symbiodinium; species Symbiodinium necroappetens. Next base: position 391 of record CAJNJA010013013.1, on the reverse strand, counting down.
TTGCTGATCCTCCAAGTGGCAGTTGTGGCAGTAGTGGTACTGTAGCAGGATTATTAGTCGTAGTCGTAGTAGTAGTAGTCGTCGTCGTCGTGGTGGTGGTGGTGCTAGCAGCAGCAGTCAGCAGCAGCAGTGGTAGTCGTTATGGTGGAGGTTGTGTTCACATGAGCTGCTTCCACTTGCCCAGCGTGCTTGTTGCCGGCAAGGGTTGCTAACCAACACTCGCTGTGTTTATCGTATGATGGTCAGGCAGATTGCTGTGGCGATGAGTCTTTTCCGTCATTTTCAGCAGTGGCTCTTTGTTGTAGGCAGGGTGTGCGCAGTTACGGTATCATCCGTGCCCAGGGAGATGACGCTTCCCGGAGAGACAGGCAACTGAAGATGACCATCTTCG
>CAJNJA010013012.1:0-12846 GCA_905231915.1 Symbiodinium necroappetens | reverse complement strand
TGTATGTATATATATGTATGTATGTATGTATGTATGTACGTACGTACGTACGTACGTACCTATGTATGTATGTATGTATGTATGTATGTATGTATGTATGTATGATGTATGTATGTATGTATGTGTCTATGCCCACGTACATGTACATGTATATGCACATGTATATGTACGTGTACGTTTACGTGTATGTATGCGCTTATGTATGATGTCTGTCCGTTTGATGTTGTCTGTCTGTAATTTTGTATGGTCATGGGATATGGATGGGCGACCCCCTGTCCTACCTTGGCACGGTCACGCGGATCTTCCAGGGCGATTGTGTTGTGCAGACTGTTTTGATTGCCTCACACTGTCAATCCTGGTATGTTTCCGATCGACAGGAGCAAATGGTTGTTAATGCGGCCATGAGGCGATAGACCGAATTACCAAACGCATGCGCGTGCACACACACATGCACATGTGTGTATATATATATGCACAAGGTATATGTATGTGTATACATATATGTACAGAACTACAGTAGAGAGAGAGAGAACTGCGTAGTTACATAGATTCACTAGCAATAAACAGAAACGAGATAAACATAGATAAACAAGTATAAACACACACACATATATATATATATGCATGTGTATATATATATATACATACTTATGCATACACATCAAGATAGGCAAACAGAAATTGAATAAACACAAATATACATGTATATATGTATATAGATACATACACGTGCTCATCAAGAATAATGTTGGCCTTCACGCCAATGTCACGTGTCGTGGCTGCGGCTACATCCTATATTGTCTAGTAGCTAGTGGATGTCGACGCACAAAGAGGTAGGTATCGTTGGGCTCGGCTGAACTGGCCGAGTGCAGGATCCGAGAGGGCGTGCCGGATCTTTTGAGACACACCGTGGCGCTGTTGATAATATACTTTGCATGTTTGCAGAGATGAGATGTGCCTGCCGGATCCTGCTATCGCTGATTGCACTGCGGGATGTACGACGGCGCCAAGAGAAATGGAGCCCACAGTCCAGGGTGCACACTTGCTGTGAAGGTTAAGGCGTTCTTGCGGGTTCACTAGGCAGCGGGCCTCTCTTGGAGGGTGCATTGCGCCTACCTAGCATGCCATTCTGGACCCAAGTATACCTTCGTGCTTGGCTTAGCAGCTCAACCATGTTTCCTGTGAGCAGAGATGCTGTCATCAAGTCATCCCGCTGCCCTTCATCCCAGGTCTCTTGCCATGGGCAAACTGCTGGACGGCAAGTCCCAGACCTTCAAAAAGCTTTGCCAGAAAGGCAGATTGGCTTTTCCTGTTTTGGCGACACATTTTAGTCCGACCTTCACTTGGTGCTTATGGCCTGCGGAACACATCCGAACATATCAGAACAATGAGTCGACAGCATCTTGGTAATCTGGAACCGTAGTATGTTGTTTGGCGAGTTGTTCCTTTTCAGTTTTCAGTTGTTCATTGCATGGCATTGTCAACACGTGCCCAAAATGCCCGAGTGGTTTCGAGCAGACTTCTTGAGGCCTTTCAGAATTCCGCGCCTGGCCTGGGCAGCATGTGAGGACGCTCCCACGAGGCCAGTTGCTGAGATCATCTTTTGATGAATTCTTGGTGGCTCAAGAGGCTGCGCCCCTGGCAATCTGCACAGAGAACCGAAGATCCCGAGGCTAAATTCTGCCTCAGAACATCGGGAAGCTTATTATGATTAGGACACCTAAAAAGGCTACCACGGTACTCAGGATGCCTCGGTGGGATCCTTGCAGAGAGCACAGCTCCGGGCACAGGACGTAAGGTGCCCTTCAGCTTCAAGGACCACAAGCTCGTCTGCCATCTGAGCGGCCTGACAGAAGTTCAGTTTGCTGTCGGTTTTACTGGACCAGAATAGGTTACTTCCTGAGGCTTGTCTGCTAGAAACTCATGGAGATCATGTTGGGCAGCCAGAGACACAGGAGAAGTGCGAGCATTATTGAGAAGTTTTTCGTTCACATTCGCTTGTTGGAACAGGTGTGTGGAACACCGCTGCTTTCTGAGAATATTAGTGAATTTTCCCTGCACGGTTCGGCTGACTTCAGGTGGGAGCGAAGCCCGCATCCCAGTGCCGACTCTAGTGATGCGTTGCAATTCGCCCATGTCCGCAAACCAGGAGTTGAGGAAGAATTTGTTGGAGGTCCAGAAAGAGAAGGAGCGAGAGGCTTGGGGCGGGTGGCGAAAGCTCAGATGTAGGTATGGGCTTGCGGCTTCTTGTGGGGCCTGCTTGCTCTGCTCGGGCTTGGGCATGTGATTTTTGCTAGTATCTCGTGACTCCACCTCAGCCCCAGACTGCTTGAAATGAGGCTTCTGCTTTGGCCCCTCCTAGTTTGTAGCGTGCAGGGTATGCCATAGGATTAGGGCCTGACTGGGGTTCCCTCCCCTCTTCGTTGGCCCGTGAGTTCAACCGCTACGGGCGAAATCCCACAGAGGCGGTAGTAACCCTGTGACACGACACGGCTTCGTACACAGAAGCAAGGTCTATGAATACCAAGTTAAAAAAGTAATGCGATCAGAAAATTTTTAACATATGTTAACTTCAACTATGTCACATTTCATTATATAGTCTCAGCAGTACCTCGGTGTAGCAGCAACGCAACCGCCCTGCAGGCTGCCGAGGCCGCAGCCGAAATCCAGCCTTTGCTACGCTTGGGCCCTGTATGCTCGGGCTCAAGGTCTAGATTTGGGAGTTTCGAAATTTGGTGGGGCGGTGGGTGGGGTATTAGTATAGACCGTAGAACCCTTTTTAAAAAAATGGACCCCTGATGTGAAGACAACCCCTATACAAGTATTGGACGTCGACCCAAGTGCTGTTGGCATTTGGATGTAGGGCCTTTCGGAAGCGGATGAGGGAGTGTGTGCTGCACCAGCTTTGCCAAAGTAGAGCAGGATCTACGTGCCCATGTTTTGCACAACTTCAAGAGTGAGCTGAGGGCTTTGCGCCACAGGTTCGGCACTTCCTAAATCTTGGATTCGGAATATGCGTATTTGGTATGCTATTTCAGAGTATGCAAATTACTTACGAGGTGCTAACACTGTAGAGTATGAAGCATATGGTCACCAAATCGTGGGAACTTCCCGTGTACCATGAATTGACGCAAGGACAGCAGGGACTCCACTAAAACACATCCAAGGGAAACTGCCTGCCTGTCAGGGGTTTGGAGTTTCGGGGCTTTTGGGGTTTGGCAGTGAGGGTCTTAGGGCTTCGGGTCTGTATGCTTTTAAGGTCCAGGTGGTCTGCAAGTTGCTGATACTATGTCATGGCTTTAGCAGTGAGGTTTATGGCATTCCCGCCATCGATGTGTGTACTGTGGCTGGGTGCTTGAGTTCGCATCTATTCTGTCGGCTGTATTGTTTTTTTGGGGCAAGGTAGTTGCCTTGGATGCCAGAATTCAGATGATAGTAGCAGCTGGGCCGATTGTCGCGAGAGCCAAACCGACAACCCTGAAGAGCCGTAGAAGAAGCCACATCCAACCGCATGAAATCCCCCATCTCCAAGGTCTCCTTCCGGACCCCATCTTCGAGGTCGCCGCAAGGATTGTTGTTTGAATTGTTTTTTGGGGCACTCGTGCAGGTCAAGGACCACACGCGTAGTAGATAAATATTCAATGGCAGCTGGTCACCCGGGGTGTCATCTGGAGAGGGCAAAAATGATCCTGCACAAGACCGCCTGAAGACCAGCAATGCCCAAACTGAGAGCATGCTATGGAGATTGCAAACGTCACCCGAGAGAACCTTGGGCTGTCGCGTTTGCCCGTCGTGTCCTTTGCCAAGGGTTTACTGTAGGAGTTAATGGTTTGGTTTGGGTTTCCACTGAGCAGATGTTGCCTTTTTGCACAAAGGTTGTAAGGTGGTGGGACTCAGCAAGTGGGTTGGAAGTCAGGTTATGGGAATGACCCGGCAGAATCCAAGCGAGGGCACTTATGAACCCTTGTATACTGATGTTGTGGCAATGACGCATAGGTGGTTCAGCACCACATTCGAGAGCCGGGCCCCTACAAGCTCGCGGTTGCAAGGATTGCCTCTTCCAGCTCCGTGAGCCAACGCTCGAAAACTAATGTCTCGGCTTCCTTTGTACGCATATTTGGATTTGTGATATCAGTCTTAATCAGAGGAAGAGGCGTTTGCATTCAACGTGCGAGTGCCACTCGGACCCAGCCTAGATGTCTGAGCATTCAGGGATGATGTAATCCCTTCCCCCTAACATTAAACGGGGGTGTGAGGCACCCCCCAAATAAAAAATCGTAAACTGTTTTCATTATCCGGCGGGATTTTTATCTCCACCGCCACTTTTTGAGGGATTTTGCTCTTGCTCCTGCTCTTGCTCTTGCCTTTGCTCTTGCTCCTGCTCCTGCTCTTACTCCTGCTTTTGCTCTTACTCTTGCTTTTGCTCCTGCTCTTGCCCTTGCTTTTGCTCTTCCTCCTGGTCTTGCTTTTGCTCTTGCTCCTGACTTTGCTCTTGTCCCTACTCAGCCCTACTCTTGCTCTTACTCCTGGTCTTGCTTTTGCTCTTGCTCTTACTCCTGCTCTTGCTACTGCTTTTGCCCTTGCTCTGGCTCTTGCTCCTCCTCCGGCTCTTGCTCCCCGAATGCAAAGTATTCCCCACATCACTCTGGGGGCGCGCCTGGGACCTGCTCTGGAAGACCGTAGCAGGCTCTGGGGAGGCACGAAGACCCCGGATGTCCTGCGCAGAAGTTGTGGGATGCAGGTCTGATTTTGCATTGACCCCCCCCCTCGCTCACTCAAGAACGTGGGCGTTGCCTAAGTGGAAGGGTGGAGAAAGGGGAGGGGCGGGGAGGGTCCCAGATGTATGCACAGACAGACAGACACGCACACGTTATGATTCCTTTGACTTAGCTGGCACTCGACTAAAATTGTCATGTGGGGTTATCCCGGGTCCTTTAAATTTTTAAAAAGGGCAGGGATGATTTCGGGAGGATTTTTCAATGTGTGTTTATTAGTAGGGGTGCTTAATAAATATCACATCCGTTCGTGGTTCGGTGCTGAGGGTTGGCAGCAACCCGATGGAGATCGTCATCAGTGCCGGGGCCTTCGGACAACTTTGTACGAACTCGCAAATATCGGGTCCTGAGTAATTAGAATGGGTATATGAAGCTTCAGTCGAGGCTTTCAGGCACCAAAGGTTCCAAGTGAAAATAATACTGGGTCGGAGTATTCAGCAGCAGCATCCGCTAAAAGCGTTTTTGTACGTCTGCTCTGGTATACCCCTCCAAATCCCATTCAGACCCCTATCATAGGACCCTCAGAACTTTTGTTGCGCCGCTACAGTATTTCGGAGTTGAGGTGGGCCGCCCGCTGGAGTTCCGGTGGAAGCCAATGGGGGAGCGCCTGATGCGCAGCGACTTTCTCGGCTCTGAGCTGAGCAGGGGTCTAGGGGTGTTTACGTGGGATGTTTCAAGGGTTATTTTTTCGGGTCCAAGTGAGGGTTACTATAAAGTTTACTAATTATGAGGGCTACTGTAAGGAAGTGTAACTAGAATTAACGAACCCACAGCTCTCTTGGGAGCATAGCCGAGGCGAGCCAGCTACGAAAGAGAATGTCCAGCTTGTGGTGCAGCCAGGGCCTTGATCTGGGAGTTGCAGAAATATTGCCAAACGAAGGCAAGGATCCCCCTAAAAGCTCTGAGTCGCAGGATTCTGTCGAGGTACCCCAACCTTGAAAAAAACTACACAAGATTCCAAACGTAACTAGCTTAAAACACAATTCAGACCTCGGTGGAGTGGCCTTCGTTCCTCACCCGGGCATGGTTACATCACCGTCAACTTCCATATCTCGTCGAATCAGTGCTCGACTTGCTTATTTGCAGCAGTATATGAGCCTTTGGGACATACCCAACCAAGACCCACATCAGGCTTCTCGTGTAGAGTCAATGTAGAGCCTTTGAACTTCAGAAAAGTCGACCGGCTGTGCTCCTTGGGCTCGCAGATGTGGCAGCAACATGTCGTACCTGAGGCGCATCGGGCAGAAGAAGTTCACGATTCAGGCTGCCGGCGATAATCTGGGAGCCCTCAGCTTGACTGACTTGGGCAGGGCCGCCGCCGCTTATAATGGCGTACTACTCGTAGCTAAAGGTTTATGTTGTATATGTATATGTATAGGTATAGGTATAGGTATAGGTATATGTATGTGTGTATATATCAATACATGCATACATATATATATATGTTTATTTTTATTTGTTTTCATTTATTTGTTTACATAATTTATTCATGATTACACACTTAAATACATACATACGTACATACGTACACACATACACACATACATACATACATACATACATACATACCTACACATCTGCATATGTACCTACATACATACGTACATACACACACATGTGGGTGTCTCAATGTGTATATAAAAGTATAAATAAATAAATACCTTGACCACCCTAGCCTTACAAAAAAACATACATTTCAGAATTAATGGTTTTAGGGATATAACCCAGAAAAAACGTAATATTGCGCTTTTGGGCTTTTGAAGGGTTTTTAGAGGTTTTATGAGGGTTTGGAGATGGTCTGTACCAGGTTGATTCACTGAGCTTGGGGGCTTAAATATTGAAGGTTAGAGGCTTGGAATATTGAGTGGGCATTCAGTCGCCGATGCTGGAACCTCAGCTGTATGTTGCTCTTTTGAAGCCCATCCGGGCACCGATGCTTGGCCTCACGAGGTCAGCCCCCACTTGCTCGATGCATTTGCTTTCTGCTATGTTCTTGATCGAGCTCACTCTCATCCTGTGAACACTTGTGAAACCATTGCAGACTTCGATTGCTCAAGGGTCCAGGTGAGGATTTCCGAGATGTCAGCAAAAGTGCTGAGCAAATGCTCACCCTTGGGATTGGACCTCGTGCACAGAGCAGGACACATCATGAGCATCTGTTGTGCTGTGTGTTCAGGTGTGTCGCTTGAACTTTCAATCCTACGGGAGGACTGATGCAGATGCCAGATGCATTCTGGAATGCATCGGTGGAGGCATTGTATCTTGATCAGAAGGACTGATCTGGATCTTGTTGGTTCAGGGCTGGGCAAGCACCCAATTTCGGTGAGTATCGCGCCCTGCAGGACCTTCCACGTGCCGACCAGATGCTTTCGGATGTGGTGACGAATGTACGAGTGGGTGGCATCTGCAAACATTTCTCGGAGTTGTTTGCACAAGGGCAAGGCCTTGTGATTGCCAATGCTTTCGTGCATGCATACACATTCAATTTATGATCGAGCTCCATTTAAGCAGCCCTGAAGGAGACATGCTGATCGGAAATGTGCGTCCACACGAAGACTGAGTTCTGCTACGGGGCCACGGCAGTCGTGACAAGGGGTATAGCCCAGGCTGATGCAGTTGGCACAAGTGATTGAGAAACTGCAGGTATCCTGTGCAGCTAGCTGGTTATGGGGTGGAAAACATTCGTGAGCTTGCTTCAGCTTTGTTATGCGCCGCTACATGAGCACATCGATCGGTCTTTTTTGCCTTTAGCTGCCAAAGCCTGCCCTTCGCAGGTCCATCTGAATGGGAGCGCCGCTGCTGGCTGCCTCATCAATTTTCCGAAGGCTTGTCTCGGTTAGATCACAATGAGATTGTGGTTTTGCATGCTGCAGTTGCAGCCCATGCAGGATCGTTTTGATCTTGATCCTGAACGACTGTTATGGGTAATGGCCTCGATCCCAACCCCAGTCTATTCGCTTGATTTTTTCATTCGGGCCCAGGTTTCTGTGGACTGGTGGCCCCACTACTCCGAGCTGCGCGAGCCTGGGTCTCAGCTAATGTTGAACCTTGAGCCTCTGGTCGGCTGAACATTGAGCAACCATACTTAATTCGCAGGATTTCGGCTGCAGGGATCACGTAGTGCCAAACATGGCTGATGAAGGGCCTGAATCGGGTGAAGAAGGGCGCCTTCGTGTCCGTAGGACACGATCGCGGCTGGTGTGGCCTGATGACGGACTGTTGGCTTCGGCTTTCGAGGAGGACAACGGCATTCGGACTTTGTACCGAGAGAACCGGGGCCATCTACTTCGGTGGCCTTCGCCAGAGCTGGTAGGTGTTGCTAGCATGAAGGCATTGGCCCTGAATGTTCAAGTACTTGCCATTGCACTACGCATCTGGGGCCAAGTGACTCCTGTACCTAAAGGTATGTCGGTGGATTGGCTGAAGAAGGATGCTACTTGTCTTCATCGAACCTCCCCCAAATGGTTATCGATACACGCCAGCCCCCAAAACCCTAGACGCCTACACCAAAAGCGAACTGAACTCTAAACCAACAAAAGCAAATCTCGATACATAGGTCCCCACTGAAGCATTAAGATATATTCCGGGTTGCTGACAATTTGCAGCTCAGGGTTTAGAAGGTTTAGTCTTCGGGCTTAGATCCTTGTTTAAAAGATCAGGTTTGGTGTACGTTGATTCAGGTTGCCACCCAGCCTGACATCCCCCTGAACCCTAAGCCCCTAAACCCCTAAACCCTAAACTATATATATATATACCCTAGCCCAAGCCCGCTCAGGTGACAAAGCTTCACGAGATGCTGAGTGTCGGTGGCAAAGGGAAGACAGTGCCTGTTTATGTCGATAGCTGGGGCATCAAGCGGTTGGCCACTTTGGCTATGCGCCGCTGGAAGTCCCCAATCGCAAAGTTACGAGTGCCTAGTCAAGCAGTTCCATGTCGTGCCATCAACATGAAATAGCCTTGATCATGCTGTGATTCAAGGATTCATCGTTGCACGTCTTATTCGACATAATGACGCAAGCCTGGGGTGAGGAGGCTGCAGAACCCGAGCCCGAGAATGATGGTGATGATGATGTGATTGCCGAGGAGGATGCTTACCCAGCTGCCGAAGGTGGTAGCGGGGTTGCAGAAGCACCGGCTGCAGCAGCTGAGGATACCTTAGATGCAGAGATTCAGGCCACGCAGCAGCAGCTGCAAATTCTGGAGAAACTTGTCTTTAAAATATTGGCTGCACCGCAACTTTAGCTCTAGGCTTGCACGCTTGCCTTGTTTCATTCCAACCTTAGGAATCACTTGGAGGATCGTCGCAGAGCGCGAGCAAGTGGCATCTTGGTATGGCAATTAAATATTGCATGGTGACTTCTGGGCGAGAAGAGTCCAAGATTTTTTCCGTATCCTAGGTGCTGCTCATGATCCTGCTGTCACCGACACTGTGCCCTGGGACATTATGTCGGCAGGCTTTGCTGGTCCATCAGGATGCATCGATATCAGTGACGATGATGCTGTATCCTTGTGTTTGGAGGACCGTAGAACATAGCATGTCCGAAGTATCATCCTGTTGTAGTACATGCATGTGGTCTATATATGCACTATCAAACTCGACAGGATTATGTGTCTCCGTCTCCTGAAACCGATCTGCCTGGTGATGGATCCCTGGAAGCCCCAGAAACCAATCTGCATTGCGATGGAGCCCGTGAAGCCCCAGAAGCTCATCGTGGTGATGGAGCCCGTGAAGCCCCAGAAGCTGATCTGCCTCGTGATGGAGCCCTTGAAACCCCAGAAACCAATCTGCCTGGTGATGGAGCCGGTAAAGCCCCAGAAGCTGATCTGCCACGTAATGGAGCCTTGCAAGCCCCAGAAGCCGATCTACCTGTGGATGGAGCCTCGAAAGCCCCAGAAGCCGATCTACCTGTGGATGGAGCCTCGAAAGCCCCTACTTCCATTGCACCAGGTTGCACCGTGGATCCAGGGGATACTGACGAGCTCGATGTCCTGAACTTCAAGGTGTCTTGTTCTAATTAATCTGTCATGTCCATGCAAGCACTTCATATGCTCTAGCTTGGCTTATCCTACTCAGGGCAAGCCATCAGCTATGGAGCAGCAAAACAAGTCCAAGACTATTGAGGGCCGTGTGGGTCGGCCTGCTGCAGGGGACGCTGAATCCAAGCCGAAGGGTCCTAGCAAAAGCGGCAGAGGTCGTGGCAGAGGCAGGGGCCGCGGTCGAGGCAATGAGAAGACCTCAGGTGCTGGGAAGGGCCGTGGCAGAGGTCGCCGTGGCCGTGGTGGCCGCGGTCGCTGTGGGATGGAGGATGATGATAGTGAGACTAAGACCCCTTCCCCAAAACCGAAAGCTGTTCCTGACGAGCCCCAAGCCCTGGAGACTCCTGCTAAGGAAACCCGGCCACCAAAGCACTCCAAACCTGGAGCCAAAGCAGGAAACAAGAAGCCCCAGACCAAGGCTTCGCCAAGCAAACCTTCCCCGAGCAAGCCATCGCCAAGCAAAGCTTCCCCTAGCAAGCCCAAGAAGTCGGCGAGCAAAGCTTCCCCGAGCAAGCCCAAGCAGTCGGCGAGCAAAGCTTCCCGGAGCAAGCCCAAGCCCAATGCCAAAGCATCCGCCAAGACCAAAGCATCCCCCAAGGCCAAGGCCGTTCCAGGGAAACGAACCACAGGCGAAGCTACTTCGGATGCAAGCGCTACCGCTACGAAGAAGCGAAAGCGCCATTCTGAAGATGAGAAAAGCTTTGCAAGACGTGCCAAGCCTCAGGGTGGGGATGCCTTGAATCACTGGACAGCCATTCGGGATGTCTTTCGGGCCCAGCTTTCGCATTTCGGGTCTGCTGAGCAGGACAGGTTTTGAGATCTATATTGAATCTCCTATAAATCTTAGACCCTTGGGTTTAGGGTTTAGGTTTAATTCGGGTTTATATAGTACAATTAAACCCTACAGCTGCATGTCTATATGTGTGCCATAAATGCAGGATGCTTTCTGGATGGTGGCCAAGCCCCTGATGCCGAAGAAGAGCGATATTCCTGGCTGCATCCAAGTGGCGGAGGCAGCCGCACGTGATTTCCTGAAAGCGGCTCCGTAGGAGCCATGAAAGGGGCTGGGGCAAAGCGTGACGATTTGCCACAGTGGTTTTTATCGTCATGCTCACTTTCTGAAATTATCGGGTTATGCTGTGCTCACAAAATGCCAGATCCTGTAGCTACCATTGCTCGGGCGGCAGAGTGTGAGAGTAGCTGCTGCATGCACGGGGCCTTTAGCATCAAAGCAGGCAACAGCTGAGCTTGAAAAAAATGATGATGCACATTTGCACCTTCCGATTTGCTTGGCAACCCCACATTCAGACCCATTTTCTGCCGAGGCTCGACGATGAAACGTGGACAGGCCTTCTTGGCTCGCAGAGGTGCTGTGCCTGCCTCGGATGAAGGTGCCGTGCAGTCTCGCTTGTAACACAAAACAAACCCTAAACTTCCCTAAACCCTAGACATTAAAAAAAAGCTTTGCCTATATTAGGGTGTAGGGTTTAAGGTTAATTTATATTGGACATGAAGGCCAAAGCCTTCTTGGATACCAGAAAAGTTCCATGCATACATCACCGTACAAGAATCCTCTAACTGCCTGTAGAACGGCCGAAGAGCCTCAGCATATCCTAAATGAAAATCAGATCGACCCTAAACCCTAAACCCTATATCCCTTAAACCGTATATCCCTTAATTAAAAAAGGTTGGTCTGCCTACATCCCGGATATAGACACCCCAGATCGAAGTCCTTAAGTGAAGCCTGCAGTGACTGTGGCTGCCGTGTTTGGACGATAGCCTCGAGGCACACATGTGCCCGCAGTGCACGCGCAAAATGCATGCCAGCACACATCGACACTCTAGATCTAATTGATCTAGCTAGTGCTCAGCAATGATTGATGCAGCGGCGATGGATGCTTGCATCCGCAAGCTCATCGCCCGCAAGGTCCCCAAGGCTCCTAGCCTATATACATCACACATGCAGTCTAGACTGCTGTGCCGAAGTAGAAGTAACATAGTTTAGGCTTTAGGGTTTAGGGCTTAAGGTTTGGGGTTTAGGGGTTTATAGGGGTTTAGGGTTTGGGGTTTATGTGCTGCGAGGGATCTGGCCGGGCGAGCTCAGTTCAAGCCTGTGGAAAAGGTTATAAGGTTTGGGGTTTAGGGTTTTTTTTCTTAGGGGTTTGGGGTTTAGGGGTTTGGGGTTTTAGGGTTTGGGGTTTTAGGGTTTGGGGTTTTAGGGTTTGGGCTTTTAGGGTTTAGGGTTGAGGGTACCGGTTATAGCCAAGGCCCCCCCTTCCATGCTCGGCCAGCCAAGGCATTCGTGGCCATCATCCTCCTGGTGTATTGGTTGGATCCGAAACCCCCGTTCTGCCAGGAGACGTTCGATGTGATTGAGCTTTTCGCGGGTCGGGCAAGGATCACTAGGATTGCCCAGGCTGCAGGATTTACATCCGTTGCATCCGACCAAACATACGACCCCCATGAGAGATCCGCCCTCCACCTGAATGAAAATGCTGGCTTTGCGCTCCTAGGCTACACATGAATGCAACACATATATGCATGTATAGACAGTAACATGCATGTCATGCATGTATACACATACATGCATGCATTCGATTCGCACTGCAGCCAAGGTTGGCTGTCCTCATGGTGCTCAGTGGTTCGCTGCAGGGTGCCCTCTCAATCCTTGGAGTCGAATGCAGCACGTTTGTTTTCATGAACCAGGGAAGCTCATGCAGAACTGAGTTGGAACCCTGGGGGGATTGGTCTAAAGACTCTGTTTATGATGCAAATCAAGCGACATCCAGGACAGGGCTTTCTTTGTATCATTCTTGAGCTTAATATCGGGTTTTGTTGTTATAGTTTCAGTGAGTAACAAATGCGTCCAGGTTGGGGGCTAGGTTCTGCAATAAAGGATTTAAGATTCGGGCCTCAGGGTTTGGGATTTTTAGGCAATTTGGATTCCTCTATGTTGCACATGTCACTTCCTCCCTCCTTCTACCTCTCTCGCTCTCTCCTTCTCTCTCTCTCTCTCTCGCTCTGTCTCTCGCTC
>CAJNJA010013011.1:0-10234 GCA_905231915.1 Symbiodinium necroappetens | reverse complement strand
ATATATATATAATATGTATATGTATGCATATAGATTTTGCAAACCCTGGTGCTCAAGTGGGGCTTGCCAGCGGCAGGCACCAGGCGAACATCTTTCGGAAGCGCAGCTCTGCGCTTTGAAGGCCGGCGGCGCTTCGTAGTCAAGCAGTCCCACGCAAATGGAGCTCCCAGCTGCCCTGCGAATCATGCAAGGACTGCTTCAAAGCTCTCAAACTAGAGGACCGGCAGGTTCATGAAGTTTATCAGGTGGCTGATGTTAAGGGCTTCTTCACTGTTCATGCTGCTATACTCGTCCGTGCTGATGGAATGCAATCAAGAGCAATGGATGCTGTTTTGAATCAGCTGAACGCTCCGCCGGGAATTCCGACACGCTCGCACGAGGACCTGCAGCGTGCCTTCGAGCAGTGGGGGTGGCCAGTTGCTCAGCTACCCTGCGTCGGCACATGGCATGTCGGCACATCTCTGGGTACATCTCGCAGAAGGCCGTGGAGAGGATTGATCACCGAGTGGGACTTGTACTCAGTGGCTCATGACGTTTTGGTTAGCGGGTCTTTTCGTTTGTCTTCCTGTGCTCGCGTGTTGCCTGCGCTGCCTGGGCACGTGCTGGCTGCAAGGAGTGGCCCCGACTTGTGCGGGAGCTCCTTGAGGTCCCAGAGGCAAGAGTCTCAGCAGAAGGAGGGTGCCCCGTGTTTATGCAGCACGGTGTGCACCAGGACGAGCTCAGCGACGATGGCCTGTTCACTGCCGTCGGCCTGCAATTTGCAATCATGGCAAGTTCGAAAGAGATAGGATGTCATTGAGCATTGCCTTCCCTAATCTCTGCGGTAAGAGACCGGATCCCGTTCCAAGGCATGGTCGAAGATCGACATGCAGAGTACGGGCGAAATCGATGCAGCGGCCTTTGTGTGCTGACGCGAAGTTCACATCTGCAACCATGTGCTAGAAACAGTGTTGGAGAAGGAGTTCGCCCTAGTGAGAATCGAACTGTGCCAGGCCAGCGCTTTGATAGAGGCCCAGACGGATGATGTGGCCAAAGATGACCACGTCGACGAATGCAGTCAAGTAGCTGAAGGGTCATGACAGCAAAGCTTCGCCATGATTGAGGCAATGCCTTCAGGTTTTTAGCGAGCTCATCCTCCTCAAATTGTCCGACAGTGTCATCATTAGGTTTCGCTGATCGACCGTGTGCATTGTTGTGTGGTAGGCTTTGCCCTGCCAAACGTGACCAAGACTTCCAAGGTGTCACATGCTGTCCCCCAGCGCATCCCTACGTTATTCGTGTGTGTGTGTGTCTCTGTGTCCATAGTCTATAGATGTCAGAAGCAATTCCATGACGACCCTTCTTCAAGCAGAATGTCCGACGAGGGCAATGCAGGTTCGGCCAGTATACTGGTCCACTTCGCAGGTTTCACCGTTCGAAAATCATCTCCTCTCATCTCCTCTCATCTCTCATCCCCGAAGGGGCCAGAGAGCAATAGCTAGGGCCAGGGCAGCGGGCCCGTGGCCGCAAGATGTCGCAAGGGCCGGACGCCTTATTTGGCCAGCTGTGACTTCTGGCAGAAGCTGCCGCGCACGGCCTCAGTATAGACCCCCGTTCGTTCCATGGAGCGCGTGCGCAGCGGTTGCAGTGAAAATGTCAGAGTTCCGTAGCAGAATTGCCGTGGTGTTGTTGATCCCACATCGCAGAAATTCAAGCAAGACATGAGCTGACACGTGCAATCATCATGTGTGCTGGCATCCACCAAGTCCATTGCTTCAACAAAAACATGAGCTGGCTCAAGCTCTCGTGTGCCCGAAACAGGATTGTCATGCCGTCGCCAAAATCTCAGTTATCACTGGGACTCACACTTCAAGATTCCAAAGTTGGCTTTCCTTTCAGGTTCTCCTCCCGCAAGATACCCCTGACCTCTTCGAAAATACCTTATGTACACCTTATCATGTCACTCTTAAGTTATACTTGCAATTTCGGAAGGTAGTATCGTATCAAGTTATGCCGGAAGCTTGGAGCCGCGAAGTGGCTTGTCTCGCGATGCAGTCATGATTACTGTGTTGTGGGTCCAGCTAGCAGCTAGGCAGTAAGGGCAGCAGTCGAGTCCCTTGGATGCCTGGAGACCTGGACGACTGCACTAAGGATAGATGACAGCGCCGGCGCCAAGCCCGAGGTTTGCGTGTGCCAATGACAAGCCTGTCGAGCCTTAAGCCTGAAGTCATAAGAGTACTCCAGTGCAATTAGGACTGACTGGCTGTCTTCCTTGGGTACATGTTCCAGGGAACAAGAGCCCGAAACGCAATTCGATTGCCGCAGCTACGGGCAGAAGGACGATAGCGCATTTCCCTACTTGGAGTCAACAAACCATATGTGAACGGCCTGAGCTGAAAGCGAACCACACTGGAACTCGCAGTTGAACAGTCAATCTTATCACATCTACGTCATCTAAGCTGTCGCCTCCTTGAAGCGGTGACCTGCGAATCCTTCTGCTGGTTGTTTCATGTCATTCTGCCACTGTTGCACGCGGAGTTGCAACCTTGGGTATGTCGGCCCCCATCGATGTGGACGAAAAGGGAGCTTCCGAAGGCGGCATGCTTCCCGAGATGCACAGCGTGCACCAAGGAAAAGCTGCTTGGAAGCAGTGCTCGAGCACATGGCCGACATGTCCTGGCACTGCTTGCAATCTTGTCTTTGCCGTCGCCGGGGCCCGGCCAAGGTGGTCTCCATTCGTACTTTCGGCGCTTTCGTTCGAATTCCTTCAGGTGCCTCGTGATTGTCCACTGACACGACCCGTGTAATTACATGTGGATCTTTGCTCGTGTGGGGTTTGACGATTGCATTTTGGCCAGGTGAAGCGTACAAGGCCTGTGCCTTTCATCGTGCAATCGGCAGCAAAGTCTGCCTGCAGTATGCTTCCCGCCCGTCTGTCAGTAGGAGTTAGAAAGTCAGACATGTTGCAGGACGGCCTGGTGCACATCTCGTGCATTGCTGCAGGGCGCGTAAAGGACGTGTCTGAGCACCTGGATGTTGGTGAGACAGTCTGGGTGAAGGTGATGGACTCGGGCAGTCTCAAGAACAAAGGGCGCCGGCTTGAACGGAGCTTTTCCGATTCGTTCCAGGAAGCAGTATCCTCCCCGTTGTTGGTCCCAGGTTGTAAACATCAACCAGGAGGAAGGAAAGCTTGGACTGGACATGAGACGCTGGAAAGCAAGTCAAGCACTAAAGACATGTGGGTAGCGCAAAGCAGATGTTCGATGAACATGCGTTAAAAGAGAATGGTTGCAGATGTCTGACACCGAGGATATGTGAACCAGGAGACGGGGGAGGACCTGGATCCAAGACATAAGGAAGGACGCTTCCCCAAGGGGGGAGGCAAGCCAAAGCGTCAGAGCACCGAGGCCCCCGACCCCGTGTGGGAGATGCTTGCTTTTGGGATATTTATCCTCGAGGTGTGCGGAGGTTCTCAAAGTCTTCAGAGCCCCCTTTTGCAAGGCCCCCGGCTTTTTGGTCACTGCCGCAGGATTTCCCTGAACAAAAATGATGGTGGTCGCTCGAAATTCCTTGCGCCCCTGAATTTCACAGGACATGGTGAAGGACGCAAAGTCCATGATGGACGAGATCAAGAAGATGAAAAAAGAGACTAAGCTAAAGAAAAAGTTCTTCAAGAAAGAAGCGAAAAAAGCGTTGCCATCTCAGCAATACTCCCATCGTGTGAACAGCCTGTTTGCAGATCAAGGCCTGGCATGCATGGCATAGTCAGGAAGAAGTTGAAGAAGCTTCAGAACAAAGAGAATCCAATCAAGGGGGCCAAGGCAGCAAAATCGGATAGCAGTAGCTCCTCCTCTTCATCTTCCAGCTCCTTGTCGGAAGCAACGCAAGCGCGTTTGCGGAAGGACGGCTTGTTCCCGGCTTTCTTGTTATTGTGGACTTATGCTTGCGCTCTTGAGTTTCAGGCCAAGTCCTGGATCTGACACTTGTTTGTAATGCAGGAATACGGGCTGCCCAAGACTGCCGTCAAGGCAGAGAAGAAGGAAGCACAAAATGGGAAGGATAACACCGGAAGGACCGCCGGCAGCCTGCATTTCCAAGGGCTGTGACTTCATTGGTAAGATGAGAAGTAGCGTAGCAGAAAGGATGCCGATTGCAACCCACAGTCCTCAGGATTGTCTTGCGAGATGCTGATGAAGTTGGCCGTGAAAGCAATCGCTTAAAGGAGCGAAACACAGGAAAGTCGAGAACACGGCCAAGCCCTGAACGGAAGGACCGAAGTGTTCCACATGGTGAGCGAGGCAAGGAGCGCGGTCACGGACGTGACGAGGGACGCAGGTCCGGGCGACAGAGACGCGGCGACAGCCGGGTTCGGAGGCGAGCAAGTGACTCCCGTCCAGCATCTCGGTCTCGGAGCTACAGGCGAGACAGGCGGAGGCGTCCCCCAGCCGCGGCCCTCCGCCGGAACGACAGCCGAGACAGTCGCGACAGGAGACGGGATTCTCGTGACTCGAGACAGCCAGGGCCAAGTCCAGAACCTGAGAAGGAAAAGAAAGACGCAACGCGGAAGCAGGACCCTGCAGAGCGCGAGAGGTGCGGCTGCAGTGCTCATGCCCAACCAAGGTGATGCCACAACTGCATGTTAGTCTTGGCTTGATAAAGCGGTGTAGACTCTAGACTTTTCGAGTTTTTGTTGGCCTGGCAAGGGCTCGCCTCTACGCCAGCGGAGCGGCAAGCGACATAGAGGCGGAAGCAGGGAAGGGCCGGAAGGGCAAGGAGGAGAAGGACCAGCCCGAGACGAAACCGACTTCCAAGGTCAAAGGAGAGAAAGAAAAGAAATCCAAGAGGCGCACCGAAGAAGCTGAAGCGCCCGCAAAGAAGCGCAGCAAAAAATGAAGCACAGAAGCCACTCTGTCGAGCAGACTTGACCTCCGAGCAGATGCCCAAGGCGACCTATGACGAAGTGTCCGTCAAAAGCAGCCAACCCGCAGAGCAGTCAAAAGCTGGGGAGATCGCAGCAGACCAGCCGCCGAGCTTATGCTGTACTTCGACTTCGGTGCCTTTGGCAGAGTCGGAAGCCAAAAAGGTTTCAGTGGCTCTGGGCATTGATGCTTCGCTTTTGTAGCGTTGTGATCATTGCCCTTGAGTGTAAAGCTATCTGCAGGACACTCCCCCTGTCGGCTGCAGAGCTTGAGGCGGGGACTTCATACCGAAGGTCGGCAGAGTGACATGAGATACTACAAGCATCATGTGCTCAGCAACACCAGGATGGTCAGAACATTCTCCCTCCAGATGCCGTCCGGTGTGGAGAGCTTATCGTCACATGTGCAACTGAGCGGGTACAGCAGCGCCGTGCTAAGGGGCAGAGTCTGACTCCAGTCCATCTCCCGCCTATTCAGAAGCACGCTACAGGGTGAGTGCACAGGCCCGGCTCCGGCCCCTGCCGTGCTCGAGCAGGGCGTGGACTTGCAGTCGCATGGAGTCTGAGGCACCTAGCATTGTACAGCGCGGCAGATGGGCATGCCCCAACCGTGCGCCCCTCACTCGACAGCCACCGGTGACATTGGCGTTTCGCTCCTGCAACAAGCATGCTCCTTCAAAATTCGCACTAGCAGTCAGTTCGAGCCGGATTCATGCATGTGGTACCGACCGGCTTGCAACACATAAGAGCCAGGCGCTGAACTTCACACAGCAGATCTTCCTTTTGGCGAAGATCCACAATGTCACCCTGCCAATTCGGACCAGAGCACAGGGAATTTGCGTGCGGCAGTTTCGTGCCAGGGCACCCAGCTTTGCCTCTGCGTGTTCTACAGCGAGCTGCCACTGCCTTTGCCTAAGCTTACTCGACTGTCCCGGCTGTCCACTCTGTCCAGTTCGATGACTGAGGCCGTCAACCGCAAAGGTAGTCAGGGCCCGGGTTGCCCACACCTGTCTGACTGCAAGCGAACAACTAGTCTCAAGCTTATCTTTTGCAGGCTTGGAACATGTGGCCGACCCCGTTCTTGAAGAAGCTCTTCAGGACGGCCGGATTCAACCCTTGAGAAGTTGCATCGTCCTCTTTGGCGTATGAGCTACGTCACAAGCGACTTTTTGTATAGGTTGATATGCAGATGTGTCCGAGCGCACCATTTCCGCCAATCAGCGCTGACCTTAGGATGTGTCCAGTCCAGTCTCATCTAAGAATCGTGAAAAGCTTTGCGGTGGCTGTTCAGTGTGCACTATAGTCACTATAACTCACAACTTTGTCTATTCGCGTTTGGTCAGGACATCCAGCGCCTCGAGGGCGTCCTCTCAGAAAGGCCTTCAGCACCATGTCCGTGCAGCACCGAGTCTGAACCGCATGCGTCCAAAGACAATCAGCTTGTAGCTGCCTGCTTTTGGTTTGCAGCTGCACGACATCAGGTACAATCAGTTGCTTCTCCCAGCAGCCAGGAGGGTGGCAAGGTCCTCAATCTTTCGCACGGAGGGAAGGTTATACTACCAGTATACTGTATCAAGCAGTCGCCCTCCCCAAACAAGCTTTATCATCACGGGGGCAAAGTTAACCGCGAAAGTGTCGAAGAGAAGATGCGCGGACAGGTTCGCAAGCATCTTCTGGTTACTAGTTGAATGCGTGTGACGTTGGCCCTGCCAGCCGCAACCTGGATCAACCAGTTGCACCGGCATGTCTTCTTTTGGAGACGGACGGGGGGAGCATGCAGTGGGTGCATGGTGTGTCAGAACTGTGCTACAGCAATCTTGCTCCCCGTATGGCCTTGCCACTGCGGTCACATGACAGCAGCTAACGAAGAATGGTGCTGGTTGGCGTGCTTGCAGTGTAGCACACTTGTGTGCGTAGGAACAAGCTTAAGCGGTCGGGCCGGGCAGCTGTTCCGGCTCGACCGTTTTGACTTCCTCCCGCTCCCTTCGCCTCTCTTTGCATCATGGCTGGTCGCGCCTCCTCGCCTGGTGCCGCCGCTGAGGAGTTCGCCGCCTTCGCGGCGATGGCTGGATTGGACCTGGTGGGGTCTACATCCTCGCCGGCGCGTACGGCATCATTGGAGGAGATCGCGCCCGCCATGGGCGTTGGGAGCTCCGCCGGGCAGCCCTTGTCGGGTGTTGCCTCGACTGTGGCGTCGCCTGCGCCGGGCGATGTAGTGGGATTTCGCAGCGCCGCCCACATCGGGCGAGCCAGTTTTGGTTGAGCCGACGACGGGCGAGGAGGACATCGCCCCGCCTGTGTTGGGCATCCCCTCGTCCAGCGATGACGACGTCCGTGAGGAGTTCCGTCGTCAGGGGTCCTCTTCTACATGGGCCCATCGTCGTCAACGCCGGGGTTCAGACGGAGCACATCGCGCCGATCATCGCCTTTGACGCCCGCGACGTCGCCGTCCAGACGACCGGGGAAGTTTTCTTTTCCTCCTTCGTGGGCGACAACACGCAGGAGGCCTTGGCGACGGCTATTCGTGCTCTGTCGCCTGGGGGCGTTCAGGATGGCCGAGGAGCAGCCCCTGGTCGACGTGGCGCCCTCTGGTGACGCCGGTGGCCCTTCATCTTCGACGGTGCCTACGCTGGACCTTTTGGACCTCGCGCCGGCCGCGCCTGCGCCTTCGTCCATGGGCGTCGTCGATCCGGGCCCCTCGCCGGCCACAGCCCGGATCTTCTGGGAAGAACAGGACGCCACGACTGTGGCGGAACAGGCGGCCGCCAGACCGGTCCCCGACGACGACCTGGAAGCGGAACCGCCGACGTCGCTGGAGCTCTTCCTCCACGAGCAGGACGCGGTCGCCAAGGAGAAGGCGGCGTCTGACACGCCTGGGTCAGGGGAGCCCTCTTCAGCAGCGCCGGGCCCCGGGCCGAAGGCGCCCTTCAAGAAAGCGCCGCCACCGGCGCTGGTCCTTGACGCGGTCAAGGACCTCGTCGACCAAGGCGCCGCCCATGCCTTATACCCCGACCGGCCCATTTCGTTTCTGGGCGGTGCGCCGGCCAGGCCGCCGGTGAAGAAGGCTCCCGCCGGGGCTATAAGGTGCCGCCTAGGTTCGACGACAGGGGCAACGTCGTCGAGCAGAAGCCGGTGGGCCCTCCGTCTGCAACTCCTCGCCAGACGACGCCCAAGAAGGAGTCGACACCCAAGCCAGCAGCGGCATCCTCGTCTGGTGGGGCGTCGGCCGAGACGCCTTGAGGTGGTCGGCGGGGCCCATGCAGGCGCCTTCCGAGCAGTACCTCCGCCGTGCTGCGTTTGTCCGCCAGGAACAGATGGCCCGCAGCCGGGCCGGCCTCCGGTTGCTGCACGAGGGCGCCACCTACGAGGAGGCCATCCAGAGCAGCATCGCCAAGGAGCTGGCGGAACAACGCCCCGCGGATGACGGGCGCTGGCCAAGGCCAAGGCTAAGGGGCCTCGGAGGACACGACCGCCTGGTTGGGGGCGCTGCCCTGTCATGTGAGGGCGACCTACGAGACGAGCGACCGACCTCGGCCCTTCCAGGGGCCGGTCTTCGACAGGTTGGTCCGGGGCCTGGACAGGACGTGGTCAAGGGCTTCGACACGTTGGGCCGGGGGCAGCGCACGGACGAGCGCTACGCTCGACCCGAAGGGCCCCACAAGCTGCGCCCGGAGAACCCCCAGTACGTGGCCAGGAAGTCGGTCCAGCCGCGGGACCAGGAACACACCCAGGCTCGCGGCGCCAGCACGGCCCTCCCGTCGGTGGCGGGGATGGGAGGCCTGCGCCAGCTGTGTGGGGACTGCTTTGCGGCCTTGTCCTTCGCCATCTGCCAGGTCGACGAGCACGGCGACCTCAAGCTTCGCCGCGGCGAGGATTGGCGCCGGTCGGGCCACAACGCCACTATGGGGGCCATCGACGTGCCCACCCACCAATTTCTGGGGGACATCGTCGACCTGATCCTCCGGGCCTGGGCGGAAGGCTGGGACCCCGTGGTCTTTGGCCAGAACGCCTAGACGTGCTCGGGCTTGACGCTCTGGTTCCACTTCGCCATGTGCTTTGGCGCGGCGGCGAGCGTCTGGAACTTTAATCGCGCGGCGGACGCCGTGCAGATGCTCCTTCGGGCGCTCGTCCTGGTCCTCCTCGCCTCGGCCACTTCGTCGACGACTTCAACGGCGTGGACTCCTACGACCTGGCCGAGTCCGCCCACCACGCCGTCGCCGACTTCTTCGCCTTGCTCCGGCTTCAGACCAAGCCCTCGAAGGCCCAGGCACCGGCAACACGACATGTGGTTCAGGGCGTCGACCTCTCCATTCGCCCGGAGGGCGTCGAGCTAGCGCCCACGGCCAAGAGACCCGAAGGATACTGGAGCAGATCGACGGGGCCCTGGCGACCGACAGCCTGTCGCCTGACGCGGCCTCGCGCCTGGCTGGGCGCCTTACCTTCCTTTCCCAGTCCACATTTGGGGCCACGGGCCGGGCGGCGATAAAGCCGATAAAGCCGCTCTATTCCCGGTCGGCGGACACGGCCGCGAACTCGGATGACTCTTTGTCGGTGGGGCTGCGGTCTTGATGGCGTTGCGGCGCCTGGTGGCATCGTCGCGTCCGCGCCTGGTGCCTTGGCCGGGCCGTGTCCGAGGCCCCTTCCCGGTGCTCTACGCCGACGCGTTCTTCCTCGACGGGGACCTCAGAAAGAAGCCGGGGCACCTGGAGCCCGGAGAGGCCGTCCCACGGGCGGCTGGTTGGCAGAACGGCTGGGGCTACGTTCTGGTCCTGGACGGCCACGTCTTCTACGACTACGGGGTCGTTAAGCCGGAGCACCTCGCCCCCTTCGCCGCCAGGAAGGCCTTCATCTATGTCGTGGAGATCGTCGCTCAGGTGCTGCCCTTGGTCACGTTCGCCAGGCGACTCAGCCCATTCTGGATCGCCTTCATTGACAACGTCGCCGGGCAGTTTGCCCTCATGAAGGGATACGGCAAGGACCCCTCGGTCAATGGCATCCTGGCTGCATTCTGGGGCCTTGCGGCTGATCGCCAATGGTCGCCCGACTTCCACCGGGTGCCCTCGGCATCCAATGTCTCCGACGCCATTTCCAGGGGGGACGACTCCCGCGCCAGGGCCGAGGGGTGGACCAGAGTGGCCACACCGGCGGACGACATCATGGACGTCCTCTGCCAGGCCGCCTGCGACATCGAGTTCGCCTGCCACGATGCACCTGAGCGCCTCCTAGATCTAGCGGTGTGGTAGGTGCCGACGCCTTGTGGGGTGAGGGTGCGCCGGGCGGGCGCTGAAGTGCGCACCCCGGCCCCGGCACTGATTTTGTGGCGGTGCGCCTGGCCGG